>CM038466.1:41389715-41589715 GCA_021464415.1 Lonicera japonica | reverse complement strand
ACTATTTTATGATCTTAACAAATCCATGTGGTTTTAAAAGGTAGAGTTTTGAATGACTTTTAAATTTTTAAATTGTTAACCCCTTTTGATTTTATTTGTGTATAAAAATTATCTTTTCCTTAAAACAATGAATTGATTCCTTTAAAAAGGAAGAAATTATTGGATTGGTATTTGAGAAGAAACTAATTTACTTGGAAGTAGTTGATTTAATAAAGAAAAATATTTCCTAAAATGTTTGATAATGAAACTAGGTACTTTTAAAAAATAAGCCCAATAATTTCCTAACATGGAAAGACTCTAAATAATAATTATCTATAATCCTTGGGCTTTAAGAAAAATAAAATAAATAATTAAAACTAATTAAATTCTTCAGCCAGCCGGTCATGAGAACACGCAAGAACATAAGGCTAATTTCTTGGCTAAAAAGGGCTAGGCTGGATCACATCACGTAACATGGGGCATTATCAATACGACGAGGGATCATGGCCAAATTGGGTAAGTGATTCGATAAATGATACGGTCAGAGTTTAGAGAACAAAGCTACAGTTGTAAATGTAATCTAAAGTAGTAAGTTTGTGTATGTGTATTCGTAAACCTTTTCTTCATAATGGATTATTGTTGGTTGGTCCCGAGGATTAGCCATACACAGGTATGGATACATCATTATATCTTTGTGTTACGTGTTGATGCTTATTTTCATTATATTACTGTGATAGTTGATTCCGCATTTTGAGATATACGCACCTCACCACAGCAAATAGGTTTTTGAAATCAAATGGCTAATAATTAAACTAGGCGCGAATTTTCAATTAGTATCAAACCTTGTTCCCTTAATTTACTTGGTTGATCTACTAGGTGGTGAGACATTCCAGTGTTTACCTGCATTACTGCCTTTTGCTTTGTTATTTTTGTTAATATGGGTAAGGATGATAAAGATTATAATATTACTTTGCTTAATGGGTCTAATTACATTTTTGGAAAAATCGAATAAAGATTTATCTCAAGTCCAACAATAAACACATCTGGCATATGGTTTTGAATGGTTACACTAGACACGGTCACCATGGATGGAGTCACTACCCCTGAAGCTGTTAAATCCTGTGACGAGTCTGAATTGAATAACTCAAGGTAGAATTCCCAAGGTCTTAGTGCTATATAGTGTACCGTGTTTGAAGATGAATCTAGAAAAATCTTTGTTGGAAATCATAATTAGCTTTTTTTATTTTGGTTATTAAGTTATATTAGGGTACTTTTGTATAATCCCATAATAATAATAAGGGATCTTTTAGATTTGGAGTTAAATTAAGGTTTGATTGTATCCATTTTTGTCTTTTTATTTATTTTTCTCTAATTTTTTTATGTATTTATAAATATAGGTATATAGTGGCCTCCGATTAGAGTGCACCAAAACCTAATTCAATATTTCAACTTAGTATCTAACTGATTCAATTATGTCCTAGGGTTTTTGAATCCACTTTTCATGCTGGGCAGCTTTTTACTGCCTGCCTAGTCAAAGAGTTTTTTTTTCCTGCTTTTCTTTTTATATTTTTAAAAGAATTGTCCAGCATATTAAAAATGAGAAAGAAAGAATCCCTAATACATAATAAGAAAGAAACCTATTAAAACATAACTTGGCCAATTTTGTCATCTCACATGCCCATGATGTACGACTCAGCCACTTCTGCTACATCACTATTATATTAAATTTGCCCTCCCATTGGGCCTCACATCCTTTATTCCAAGGTGCAATTATTACCATCGCGATGAGGTATGTGAGTGCCATAATTAATATAGTCACCAACATGATGCCAGTTAAAAACAACATAATTGATATGTATAAAAAAACTTTTGAATTAGTAAAAATTAACTAATATATCTACTTGAGAGAAAATAATGAGATTATGAATAGCGAAAAGTTAAGTATATATATATTGTCATAACTATTATTATTGAACAATGTTATAATTGTAGAGAGAAAAAAGACCAAACAATCCAGAAGAAATACAAAAGAGTTACTTATAAAAATAATTAAAAATTGCATTAATTTTGCTATATTTCATCCATTTTACTATATAGTAATGAAAGATATATTAATGCCATTTAATGCTTATTAGTCCCTCCTTAATTGTTGTCTTTAGAACAATATTTCTACTAAATATCAAGGGTCAGTTGGGGCAGTTGATATACCTGTTAATACAAAGGCGGTTCAAGAGAAGTTGGGGCGGGCCTTCAAAGTATTTATCAAACTTTAGTTTTGCATAGATGCAATATATAAATATGAAGAAAAATTAAGTTTGAACAAACTAATAATTTTATAAATAAAAGTATCATTTGAACCTTTTCTTCTTTGACTTGAATTACTATAAAAATGGCCCTTATATTGTAACGCCCCGAATCCTGTTTTGAGGATTTTTCCTCCAAGACCCAGTTTGTCACGGGTGCTGTACGCCGACCGCAAAAATATCACTTGAGCAAAATCCAATTTAAGAAAATTGGACATGAGGAGCCTATAAGTTCAATAAATCCAAAACCTGTGAATAAAAATATAACTCTCAACCTACGTAGCTAAATATTTTCTAATATACCAAATCTATTTACAACCAAATAGGAGTTACTACAACACACAGCTAGCCTCCAACGAGGTCCCAAATACAGAATATATAATCTCCATAAGGTATACACGGTATAATACATATATTCTTGATCAAATAGCAAACTTGAATTCAAAATAAAATCTGATACAGAATAAAAGGACCAATTCTATGGTCTAAGGTATAGAGGCAGACTAAGAGATCGCATCCTCATTTATCCCCGTTCAGGAAGAACCTGCATAAACAACTGGTGGGAAAAACATGGGATGAGACGAGGGACTCAGTGGAAATCATACTTTAAATTAAGTCACGAAACATTATTCAGAAATCCATTTCATATGTATGTATCTAAATACATATATATATGTATAACAGTTTGGAGGAAGTACTTTTCTCAATTTAAAACATAGATAATGCCATGTAAATGGGGATTTTGGTTGGTGATGATGTTTGCTTAAATAATCCTTTGAATTCTCTAAATAGAACTCAAAAACTCTCTCTAGCGAGTTGTCGGCAACGGAGATGAAAATGAGGAAGAAATGAAGGAGATCGTGTATATATAATTATCCTATTGTTAATTTCAATTACTGTTCACTCGCGTAGCTTTCGGGACTTGCAGCACTGAACTTTGAATGGTCATAACTTCTCGCTTAGGTCTCCGATCGAGGTGATCTTTATGTCCACGGAAAGCTTATTCAAAAATCTACATGTTTCTAAATGAAGCTTTTCCAAATTCCACATGGATTCTTCCTAAAAATGCGTCGAAGTCAGCGCGTTACAGCAATGTTACCAAATGAACAACTATTAGCGATTGGCCTATTTCGCGCTCAATTTCGATCTAGTAGTATTCTGAATTTGCCTTAGGCCAAAACACGAAAGTTGTAGATTGTATAATGATGTAGACACCAATGCAGATGGAAACTCAATTTGGCCAGGAACGAAGATGTTACGCTTCCTCAAAGTTGTCCAAAATTATGAAGTCGCGTAAATTGAAAACTCGCAATTGACCCCCCGATTTTAATTCGAACCATCCGAATTGTGAAACAATCACTCTTACAAGTTTAGTACATCTAGTATGAGATGCTAGAAATGTTGGACTGACTTGGAAGGTCCAAAAATAATAATTCACGCTCTAATGGGACTACAAGCTTATATCAGGCCTACGAAGGGTGTTTAGCTTGTAAATGATACACGGGTTATTAATGCCATGTAAGAATAATCCTCAAACTTTATATAGAATCAAGCCCGTAACATCTTGAAAATTAATGGCACTTTGTATATAGTTTCTCTCCAAAACATAAAGCTACAATCTTGCAATCTTATATCATCTAGTCTGCATTTCATGGCCTTTCACCCACGCGGCAGCAGGGCCTACCCTTAGTTCTCGAGTATCTCGTAAGGTGTCCAGACGTACAACTAGATCAGCATTTCGTGGCCTTTCACCCACATGGCAGCAAGGCCTACCGTTAGTTTCCATGCACAGTTTTGGGTCTTTCACCCGGGGGCACTCGGTCCCAACTTACGGCTCAATAGTTAGAGCAACTTGGGACCATTCATGAACTATCTTCATTGTAGCATAATCGAGACATCTTGTCGAACAGCTCATAAAAGAAACAACCATGCCATATCAGCATTTATCGGATTTCAAATATAACTTTAAGATGTAACCGTCGGAGAAATATAAATACATTCATTTCTAGATAGTCCTACAAATCCCAAACACCAACCTCATAACATAAAATTCACCACTCAAACCTTTTAATAAAGTTACTGGCTTTTATGTCAAAACCATCAATGTTCATATGGCTTCAAGTGGATTTTTATGTGAAACAGACGATTAGCTGAATACCCTCGTTGAAACAAGTAATTTAATTAATATATATATATATATATATTTATATATAAATAATCCAAATCACTAATTTCATTATTGAAGCAATATATGTTCATGTACCCAAAACCCTCTTTTATCAAAGTTACGGGTTTTTTATACATGTTCACCAAGCCAAGTATCAAATCATCAAATCTTTTCTAATCATGTATTTAAAACAACATATAGGCTATTCTAAACAATAATTGCCTCTTGAAAACTGCGTAAGTTCGTGTACTTGAAAATCCCTACTTCACGTGTTAGATATATATATATAGGTATTCATGAGGAAAATTATAATTAAGAAATAATAAGGTAGAAAACAAGTTTAGGAGTATGATTCCCACCTCTACGAAGTCTATTCCTTGAGTCTTGAAGCTTGAGTCGGGTCTTAACTCTCCAAATCGCAAGATTCCACATTTTTCTCTTAAGCCCTAGCTACGGACATGGAGGAGGATTTGGACAAGAAGATGAATAGTGATTGTAGATGGGGGGGTTTGTGTTGACTAAATGGGGATTTTGGTTGGTGATGATGTGTGCTTAAATAATCCTTTGAATTTCTTTAAATAGAACTCTCAAACTCTCTCTAGAGAGTTCTCGGCAGGGAGATAAAAATGAGGAAGAAATGAAGGAGATCGTGTATATATAAATATCCTGTTGTTAATTTCAATTATTGTTCACTCGCGTAGCTTTCGGGACCTGCAGCACTGAAATTCGAATGGCCATAACTTCTCGCTCGGGTCTCCGATCGAGGTGATCTTTATGTCCAAAGAAAAGCTTATTCAAAGCTTTACAAGTTTCTAAGACGAAGCTTTTTCAAATTCCCGATGGATTCTTCCCAGAAATGCGTCGAAGTCTACGCGTTACCGTAATGTTACCGAATGAACAACTATTAGTGATTGGCCTATTTCGCGCTCAATTTTGACCTAGTAGTAATCTGAATTTCCTTTTGGCCAAAACAAGAAAGTTGTAGATTGCATAAAGATCTTGACACCTTCATGTAAGGAAACTCAATTTGGTGAGGAACGAAGATGTTACGCTTCATCAAAGTTTTCCAAAATTATGAAGTCGCGTAAATTGAAAACTCGCAATTGACATCCTGATTTCAATTCGAACCATTTGAATTGCGAAACAATCACTCTTACAAGTTTAGTACATCTAATATGACACGCTGGAAATGTTGGACTGACTTGGAAGGGTCCAAAAATAATAATTCACTCCCTAACGGGACTACAAACTTCTATCACGACTACGAAGGGTGTTTAACTTGTAAACGAAACACGGGGTATTACATATACATTTTAAGTATGGACCTTTTTCTATGTCGAGTCCCTAAACTAATTTACCTTATGCTAGGGATACCTCTGCATTTATAATCCTACTCTTAAAATATAAAATTAACCTATATAGTTGTTTGAGTTCCTAAACCTCTGGCTCTTAGTTCTACTTTCACACCATGCTAATTTGTCAATTTGCATGCACTTTCTTTTTTACTTTTATTTTGGCTGAACCATGGAAAGACGCCGTATCCTTATTTGAGTTGTACTATTGCTTCTCAGCCATCAGCCCCTTTTTTAAAAAAATTAACTTAATATTCATAACTTTTTTTAAGACTTGTTTTTCAAGTTATCGAACTGCTTTTGGCGATGATTCACATCTCTAGATATTGTAGTTGAGTAACATAAAAAATACCGCTTGCCACAATTAAGTATCTGACAAATACAAGTTACAGTAGTTGGGTAACCAAAAAATATGCCAAGAAATATAAATTACAGTAGGTGGGTAACCAAAAAAATTGCTGAGAAATATAAGGTACCGTAGGTGGGTAACCTGAGAAATACTAGTTGATGTACTTAAGTATCTGGTAACTGTAATCATAGGGACCACAAATTAAAAATCAGGGATCAAACCTATTAAAAAAAATTATAAATCACAAATTAAAAAGTTTTGTAAAAAAATACCCGATCCCTAATTATTTTGGTTATACAAAGGTAATCAATGGACTAATTGGTTTTCTGTGTTGTTAATTTCACAAAGTACTTTTCTTGTGGAATAGTACGCTTCCTTCAATGTGAAGAAGTTCTTATTTGTTGAATCCCCAATCGTCTTTAAAAAGTGTTGTTCTACAAAAATATTTAGACCTATATGTGTGAGAATATGCAAATGCGACCCCTCGGTGATAATTGATATCATGTATCATATTCTAGATGCAGGGTGTTTCGTTCAGAGTTGCCAGTCCATTTTACCAGTGTGAACACCACAATTCATGACTCTCGTGTGAATTTAGTTTTATACCAAATGAGCATTTTGCATCAAGTCTTGACTAGCATGCATAAAGAAATTCTATTAGGGAATCCTTGCTATTATGGTATGAGCTTCAACGAACCTGGCATAACCAATGTTGCCACTTCGCTTACCATGACGGGGATCGAAAAAACTCCCAGCCGCAGGTCCCAACTGCAAGGTTACCTCCCAGTCGTAGGTCATAACCGCACGGCTACCTCCTCACCGCATGGTTGCCACGCCCGAATTGCACTCCCAAGTCGCACGCCTTACCCACATGTCATGCGGCTAGCCCCTTTTGGAGTGTTTTTCAGTGGGAATTTCTATATAAATAGACCCTTGGGGTCTCATTTGGGATCATCAACACTCAAGTGAGTTTTAGAAAAAGGGAAACTCTGTCTAGATCATTAAAGAGTCTTTTAAAGAGAAAGTTCTAGAGAGAGAAAGAGAAAGTTTTAGAGAGAGAAATAAGCAATCAAGCAGTCTTTATTCTTTTTCAAGCGCATCAAGTACGTCTTTCTATAACTTTTCTGATTTCAATTATTGTACAAGTTTTAATACATAAAATTAGATAACTTGCAAATAAGTTCACTGCTTTCAAAATTAGTCCTTTCTAAGTTTTACAAAAAAAACTAAATTCCATTTTGACACGTTTTCAAAACAAAACAAAACACAAAAACAAGTTTCCAAACAAGTGGAAATATGAGACTCTGATTTCATTTTACGAATGAATACGTAGGTGCTCATAAATCTCGAGTCTGATTTCATAAATACTATTTTAAATCAAACTTATCCGAAAGGACTATTTTGAAAATAATTCAAACTACTTGCAGGACATCTAAAAAATAGAAATTAAATACACGATCCATTAAGGGACCGAAATGGAAAATTGGGTGCCTAACACCTTCCCAATTCATAACATAGTTCCTAAACCCTAGCAGAATAAGTTACCAATAAATCTCTAGTTTTAAATGTACGAAAGATAGTTCATTCTTGGATTATCTTTTATACAATCTTTTGTTTGTTTTCTTGTAAAACAAACTAGCGACTATACAAAACACATTTCCCTTCAAAATAAGAAAGAGACCTTGGGTCTGAGAACTTGGATTCTAATAACGAGAAAATGGACAAAAGAGTTGTGTAAGGAGAAATGCTACAGATGAGCATTTTTCTTACACATTTGTCTATAAAACCATGATTTTATAGGTTCATGAATGATATTACAAATTGGGAAGGTGTTCATGTGACGCCCCGAAAGTCTGTTTAGAGGATTTCGCCTCCGGGACCTGGTTAGTCACGGTGTCGTATGCGACGACGGGAGTTATAGTATAAAAAGAACTAGAGACTTTTTATAAAAAAATATGTACTCAAGTGACGTAGTAATTTTAAGGAAAATCCAGCATGTGGAGTTCACTCATATGATAAAACCAAAACCTATAAAGATATGTAAATAAAACCATTTCTAATAAACACTCCACATTTTCCAATAACATAAGTACAACCTCAACTTCAACAATGTATATATAATACAATGCCTTCCCAGAGGCTCCAAGTCTCTTTTAAAACTTTACATCAATAAGTTAAAAAATACAGTAATTCATCTAAGAGGAGTAATACAAGTCATTTCCAAACAACTTTAGTGATCAGAGTCCATCAGAGCTAACTAGATATTGTACGCGTACCATTCCCGAGAACACCTGCAAAACTGGTTGGAAAATGGGAGTGAGCTAAATGACGCGAACCCGGATCGTCTTTTCTAGCCAGTCTAATGGATCCTCAACCCTTGAACTACAAACGTAGCAAGAACCTTGGAATACGTCGAAAGATGGAAGGCGGAAACCTCAACCCAACGCTTAAAGAAGCGCGAACCTCGGTATAATGAATGACGCCACAATCTAGTGTGATTGCTAGATTGATAAGTCAAGAACAATTGAATTTACTCAATTCAACATGTTCAACATGCTCTTAAAGAACACAAAGAGAAAGCTCTCAATTTAATTAATCATCATAACTTTTTATTAATAAAACAATAATGTGCCTCCTTTAAATAGGAGAAACAAAACTAGAATCCTAATTCAAAAAGGAAACTAATTCCTACTTAAAAAAGGAAACTAATAACACCTATAATATTCCTAATGCAACAAGGAAATTAATAATAAAAATAATATGGAAACTATTCAAAAAGGAAAATAATAACCTAATTCCTAATTGAATAATGAGACTCAAGAAGCCATATTAATTTAAAAACAACTTAAATTAATATCTTCTAGATTATTCCAATGGGCCACCTTGCCGTTCTACCCTCTTGAACTTCCACGCCCAATCTTTAGGAATCCCATGGAATGCATGATCATCGTTTAAGCTTCTTGAATCGAACATGTGAAATTCTATGAAATTCCTTTTGAATTTCCATGCCCTATCCTTGTAATTCAGCATGTGTGGATCATCATTTAGAATGCCATGAACCACCATGGTTGAATAGAAACTGGAGCTAGACCGGATCATATCATACCCCTCTTCTTTAAGAAGATTCGTCCTCGAATCTTGGCTATGCATTGCTTGATTCAACCCGCATCTTCCAATTTGTTGCTTGGCCTTCTTTGACAAACGGAATTCATCGAACTTGAGGCTATGCTTCAACTCGATTAACTTTAGTTCATTGAAGAAACTTCCTAGTTGATGTTGTGGATGGAAATCGTACTTGTCCACTCCAATGAAGTCTACATGCTCCACTTCATCAACTTTCAACTCCGGTTCTTTGGCTAGAATCTCTTCTCTTCCTTTTGCAAAGATCCTCCTCGCTTTCATGGCTGCCTTGGAAATTCCTTGCTCCCCTCTGCATTTAATCTCTGAATTCTTTTCGAACTCATCAAGCTCCACGGCTGCCATGCTACTCAACTCCTCCGCTAAATCCGGCTTACCTACAACACTCTCATCAAAGCAAAGAAACATAGTCTCATTCGTGCCAAGAGTGCACTTCTTGAGGTCAGTGGTTAACGCATCAAAACTCATCATAAGCAATTGATCATTCCAACTAATCGATAAGTAACAATTCAAACTACTATTGCTACGTGACAGTGTGACATTCCAACGATCAAAGCCTTTCAAAACAATTTTTCCCAAGAATGGCTCAAAAATTTGATTCTTTAAACTCATAAAAGCATTATTCAAAATCAAAGAATTAGTTACCCATTCAAACAAGCCATATGTTGTTTTAAATCCAAATAATTTCTTCGGAGAACAACTTACCAATTCCAACTTAGAAAACTCACCAACTCTTTGCTTTAAAGCTTGTTGGCCATGTGCCAACTCAACTTTTCCTTGGTGTTGATCTCCAACTCCCTGCAAATAAGACACAATATATATAGGCAAAACGGGATTAAAATTGTTAGTATTTGAAAATTCTTCCTCCGATTCACTCTTTTTTGCCTCAATCTCCATCACTTCACTCAAGTCTTTTTCAAACTCATTCTCACTAAAGATCACTGAATTTTCTTTTTCTCTCTCTATTACCTCAGCCTCTCTCTTTTCATTACTCTCTTTTATTTTTCTCTCTCCTTCTTTCTTTTCATCTTCGCACTCTTTCCTTTCCACTCCTTCACCACTCTCCTCTTGTTTTCGCTCACTCTCTCTTTTTTGATCACTCTCCTTTTGTAACTTCATTTGATCTTCATAAGCTTGCTTTGGTGGCAATGGAACAAGAGTAACGGTTCTTTCATTCATCTTGAAAGAGTATTTATTGGAAACACCGTTGTAATTGACTTGCCTATCAAGTTGCCATCGTCGACCCAAAATAATGTGGCCAGCTTGCATTGGAACCACATCGCATAAAACTTCATCCTTGTACTTTCCAATGGCAAGAGAAATAAGCACTTGCTCGTTCACCCTTATCACTCCATTATCATTCAGCCATTGCAACTTATAAGGACACGGGTGCTTGAACGTAGGCAGTTTCAACTTCTCAATCATTGTTGTGCTAGCAAAGTTTGAGTAAACTCCCCCATCAATTATCAAACTACACACCTTCTCTTGCACGAGGCATCTAGTTCGAAATATATTCGCTCGCACGCTTAGGTCACCACATTCAGCTAGCAATTCACCTTCTACGGCATGCTCTTCAATTTGGTTTGGCACAAAACTTTCCCTCCTCTTAAATTGCTCATAAGTTTTGGAAAACAGTTCGTTAAACTTAGAACAATCCTCATCATCAAACAAGGAAGCCTTTTTCGTACTACTACCCAAATTTTGTTTTCTCCTTCCCCCATTAGGAGTTTCACTTAACCACTTGCGCTGTCTAATTTTTAGATTTCTTACTCGCGCACTATCCCTTTCAAACTCCTCATCACGCCAACTTTGCTCAAAATTAAAATAAGACATTCTCACTGCAAAACAAAGATTAGTATAAAGAAAATAAATTTCTCACAACACTCCCTTACGTGTTTCGCTCAAAGGAGTCACTCTAATTTTTTTTACCGCTCGTGTTTGTCACTCAAAGATGATAAACCTCAATTTTTTTTTTCTCTTTGGAACTCCAAAACAAGTTGAATAATATGAATATCACAAGTTCTCAACAATCAATCGCACACCCACAATTAAATTGGACGCGTTCAACAAGGTAATACCAAGGACTAAAGAAACCAAATTCTAGCAATATTAATGAGCCAAACGAAATTCTAGAATTGCTAGAATAAATGCAAGTAGATTTCCAAAGGAGAAGCACCAATCAAATCCTTAATTAACGCAAATCAAATATCCTATGGCTTTCTAGATTTTTCAACCAAAATAGACTTATATGGAGCAAAGCAGAAAAATAAGAATCCCAAATATAATAAAGATGCAACAATGATCAATAAGCCCCAAACGATTGAATATTATTAGGATTCTTCTAGGGTTCAATGGGAATCCTCAATTTCAACAATAGCGCACAAATTCGCAGCAATTAAAAATGCTATTCGACGAAGAATAAACAACCTAGGATTTTTGTTTCAATATTCAAACTTTGATGTATTCCAATTTGAAACAACTAAACCCTATACACTTTTTTTTTTCCATGGGGTTTTGAAGCAATTTCCAGAATTCTGTTTTTTTTTTTTTTTTTCAGGAATCACTGTTCATCGATTACTGTTCACGCGCACTGTTCACCGATTACTGTTCACGCGCACTGTTCATTGTTACTGTTCATGCGCACTGTTCACGATTACTATTCACGGCTACTGTTCATCAGAATAATTTTTTTTTTTTTTGAATCTATAAACCCTAACACAATTTTTTGTAATAAGATTAACAAGAATGAAGACCTAGGGTTTCAAGAATCTACTAAGAAATTAAAAGAACAAGAAACTAAGATAGAAACCTGGATAGAAAAGTTTCCTCTGATACCAATGACGCGAACCCGGATCGTCTTTTCTAGCCAGTCTAATGGATCCTCAACCCTTGAACTACAAACGTAGCAAGAACCTTGGAATACGTCGAAAGATGGAAGGCGGAAACCTCAACCCAACGCTTAAAGAAGCGCGAACCTCGGTATAATGAATGACGCCACAATCTAGTGTGATTGCTAGATTGATAAGTCAAGAACAATTGAATTTACTCAATTCAACATGTTCAACATGCTCTTAAAGAACACAAAGAGAAAGCTCTCAATTTAATTAATCATCATAACTTTTTATTAATAAAACAATAATGTGCCTCCTTTAAATAGGAGAAACAAAACTAGAATCCTAATTCAAAAAGGAAACTAATTCCTACTTAAAAAAGGAAACTAATAACACCTATAATATTCCTAATGCAACAAGGAAATTAATAATAAAAATAATATGGAAACTATTCAAAAAGGAAAATAATAACCTAATTCCTAATTGAATAATGAGACTCAAGAAGCCATATTAATTTAAAAACAACTTAAATTAATATCTTCTAGATTATTCCAATGGGCCACCTTGCCGTTCTACCCTCTTGAACTTCCACGCCCAATCTTTAGGAATCCCATGGAATGCATGATCATCGTTTAAGCTTCTTGAATCGAACATGTGAAATTCTATGAAATTCCTTTTGAATTTCCATGCCCTATCCTTGTAATTCAGCATGTGTGGATCATCATTTAGAATGCCATGAACCACCATGGTTGAATAGAAACTGGAGCTAGACCGGATCATATCACTAAACAGGCTCAGTGGGAACTATAAGGGTTTATATAAGAAAATAGGTTAGAAAACCATGCATGCCGTGCTATGCATTATAATGAAAGTAATTTTCATTAATGAGATGAATAGATATAACTCTCTTTCGCATGAAACCCACTTTTCATAATATACATTGCTCGCACTCTAGTACAAATACATATACTCTAGAGTAATCAATATCAGTTAATCATTTTGTGCCATGCATATATATAATGTCCCCTGCCCAAAGTATAAAAAAGACAGTATATGTATATCTCATCATACTATATATGCCACAACACTGCGACCAGATCTATCACATCAATCATGTACACAAGCATCATGTCTAGGATTTTATCTATGTGTGCACACGGATCGCGATCAAACTCGGTTTCTTCTGCCCCCAAGGTAGGGACCACCTATCGGGTCCACCTAGACAGAGAATGTCCCCAAAGCAATAGTATAAACTCACGTAGCCACCAAGGCTATACGCTACAGGTAATAACCAAGTATCTACTCGGTACGAACGGTGTGGCCATCCGATAATAAATCCAAACAATATCCAAAGAATAATAAACTCATCAAATCAAGGAAATCATAAGAACATAGAATTCAACATGTGTAGATATATATATATATATTCCATTGGTATTTGTACAACTAGTATACAATTATTCTAGTTATGTGTACATATGCATATTGTAGAACATATAGTGGTATTGTTGTTGTACTTGGACGAAACCTGCCTGGTCCGTCAACTAGTGACTTGATTGAGAATATCATGAACTTGGTAGGTACTATAAGATTTCCATCAATGTGGCACCAAGCCAAGTATAATCTAGTTTTCATAGTATATCCGTTCTATGTAAACCTTCCCTTAAGACCATAATAATTTGTTTATACATAAAAGGCTTATAATCCTGCCCAGCATAATTACGGACAGGCCAAACAAGTAACAAAACCCATAAATTATAAACCAATAGCCGAAGTAAAACAACAATATCACAACTATGAGTAACCAAGGCCAAAACATACTTTTAAAGCCATGTATAGCCTCATAAGTACGCGTACCATAGTGTACTGTTCCCAATCAGACTCGTATATAGGGATTTTATACCAATCTTTAAAAAATTAAAGTAGAAATTGGAGTTTCTTGTATAATCCATTAATTATACTCGTATTGAGTCTAAATCAAACAATGAATCAGGAGAAATTAGCCCAAACCCCCATGAACATGCGATTTTGAGTAAAAACCCTAGTTTTTGTTTGATTTGGTGTAAATATGTTACAATAACTTGAAAACAAGCTTTAATACTATTGTTCCCTCCTATTGAGGGTTAATCCCTCGAAGAATTGCAGAAGAAACAAGATATAGAAGCGTAAATGCGAAAACACCCAATTTGTAGCTTTAAAACCCTGGAAATGGTGATGAAGAAGATGAATAGTGTTTTTTTATGTTGCTTTGGTGTACTGGAAGTGTGTAGATGAAAATACCTCAAACCCTTTTAAAATCGCCTCTCATCTCTCTCTAAGAACTCTCAAATGGTGGGGTTCAAATGAGAAAGGAATGAGAAGAATATATATATAAAAATCTCGCCAGCCTGAAGTAGTCGACTACTTTAATATCATGTAGTCGACTACATGGCCCAGAATTTCTTCCTTCAGCTTTTAGTCACCAACCTGACTTCGCCTGCACTTTTCATCATCAAAGATTAAGAATTTGGTCTCGGCCAAAACATGAAAGTTGTAGAGGGCTATAAAAACTAGGCTTTGACGAAGACATAGACCATTTCTAATAAAAGAGGAAGAAGTTATGGAGTTCCAAAGTTGGCCCGAAATAAAAAAATCGTGTAAGACCAAACTTATGATTTTCGAGCCGATTTTCGTTCGAGCAACCCAAAATGACTTATGGTGATTATAACACACTTAAATACATTAATATGACTTGTTGGAAGTTTCCAAACCACACCAAACTTTGCAGAACCCAATTTGGCTCTTCAAAGCCCAATTCTGCTTTATACACGATATGAATCGTGATTTGCAGGAGATAATTATTCGGGATGTCACAATCTCCCCTCCTTAAGAAATTTTGTCCTCTAAATTTCCATAGGATAGCTACTAGGCCAAAGTACAAATGGTTCTAAATTCTCACATAGTTTCCCTTCTTCAAAAAAGAAAACTACAATGGCTAATTAAAAAGGATTTCGAACTCAAGGATCAGAACAAGAGGAATGATGTTATTGAATGATAAGGAAGGTGAATAATTAGGATAGAATTATCTACTTCACTTCTGTTCAAAAGTCATATGCCACAAAATATGAAAATACTCCTCGATACTATGCTTTTATACAACATGAATTCTCAACTTTAATGCTATGTTTCCAATTCATAGTCTAAAATTGAAATCGGATAAGAATCAGTCTGCCAGACAGAGTGTACCAAAATACTGAATTATCACTTATAATATTTGCCTGGTGTGATCACCAATATAGAATCGTGTTAAGGAGGTAATCGCAATTCCGTATCAAGAGGGTAAGCTGGGAATCCTCAAATGGATTTTAAGGTGACACTATGTTTCGAATACATAAGGGTTTTCAGTGCCTCGCCACTCACGGAGAGGTACTTTCTCCAAGGAATCATAGAGTGATTGACGGTTCCAAAACTTAATGGCTAGGTGTTTTACACGGTATATGGTTAACCTCTATCTCCCAATTCGGTTAAGATAACTATGGTTTTATTCAGCCAGTAGATGGAGAGCTCTACTAAAGGTTAGAGGCACCGAACCAAAATCATTAGTGTTTGAATATGGAAATCAAATTCCATACCTTGCCTTGAAATTCTAACTGGATTCCAATTCCATCCAATTGGAAAGAGTAGATGAGGAAAATACATGAGTCGATTTCCAAAAGCTAAATCGGAATAACACTGTGACGCACTGAGTGATGAGTACTCCCTTGTGTGGAGGAATGGTAGCTCGAGCGATGAGTACTCCCTTGTGTGGAGGAATGGTAGCTCAAAGGGGGCATCCCACACCGGAAGTTGGGGGATCCTTGGAGACCCATATAAGTAAGATATGGTCGCTAATTAAGTACGAGGCCTTTTGGGTAGCTCACTGGCTTCGGATTCCATGAGAACTCCGAAGTTAAGCGTGCTTGGGCCAGAGCAATCCCAGGATGGGTGACCCCCTGGGAAGCTGGTCGTGAGCTCCCAAAAAACAAAGCCGTGAGGGTAGATGTCCTGGGGCTGAGGCCTGGCTAGGACGCTACCCAGAGCGGACAATATCGTACTGAGGTGGGACCGGGTCGTTACAAATGGTATCAGAGCGGACCCCACAGAGTACGGTGTGTCGACGAGGACGTCGATTCCCTTGGGGGGAAGGATGTGACGCCCTGAGTGATGAGTACTCCCTTGTGTGGAGGAATGGTAGCTCAAAGGGGGCATCCCACACCGGAAGTTGGGGGATCCTTGGAGACCCATATAAGTAAGATATGGTCGCTAATTAAGTACGAGGCCTTTTGGGTAGCTCACTGGCTTCGGATTCCATGAGAACTCCGAAGTTAAGCGTGCTTGGGCCAGAGCAATCCCAGGATGGGTGACCCCCTGGGAAGCTGGTTGTGAGCTCCCAAAAAACAAAGCCGTGAGGGTAGATGTCCTGGGGCAGAGGCCTGGCTAGGACGCTACCCAGAGCAGACAATATCATACTGAGGTGGGACCGGGTCGTTACAAACACACAAAATTTAAAACCAAAATTCTTGGGAGGTCGTTTCTAAATACGAGAGGTAGTTATACTAACGAGTGCATTCTTTTCCCCAAATGGCTTCTCTTAGCTTAGACGAATTACTGAACTAAGAATGAAATTTCAATGGACATCGCATAAACTTCAGACTAAGAGGATAGGCTCACCGAGAATCTTTGAAGTCCTCTTATCTGTGGACATGATCCCGTGATCACTTCATAATCATGATCCCCATTACTCTACTAGTAATCCGGGATGTGGAGTATCATAATACACAGGTATTTATGGGCTGACATGGTATGAATAACATATATTCAACTGTAAGGATTTCCTAGCAATGCATCTATCATTCATAGCATTTCCAATAAAAGAAATTTATAGGATTGTACCTTGTCTGTAACACTCCGTGTTTCGATAGGTGTATTTTCGTTAATTTAGTAAACTATTTGTACGATTCATTTGTGGACTTCGACAAGTTCGAATGTTCCCATATGTCACTTTGGTGTTATGGATAAAAATATGGGGAATTTGATTTAATTTGGAACTAGTTTTAGCAATTTGGTGCGTTCTTGGAAAATTTGGCATATTCTTGAATATTCGATTTTTTCTACTTTTCTTATATTCGGTTCATCGACCTAGGAAGGTCAGAACTGAGTTTAGTATTTTTTTGACACTTTACATTATAGTTATTAAACCATCCAATAAAGTTTCATTAAATTCGGACTTCATTTAAGCTTTTTTTAGTATTTAGTAGACTTGAATTCTATCCATAACAATTCCTACAAATCTTGTTTGTGGTCCATGAACTTTTAGACCTCCAAATTTAGTTCCATTTTTTCCAGCATGTCATAAATATCTATTAGGAATATTCTGGAAAGTTTCATCACTACTAGAATTGAAACGAGTACTTCATTGGCATTTTTCGAACCCGAAATTTTTACTCGTCGGTTGGATTTTAGTCCACTTTGGAGACTCATAACTTCTTCATTAATTATCTAAATTCCACTCTGTAAACTCTTATAGTTTTATCTTATATTAATTTACAACTTTTGTGTTTTGACTGAAAGCTAGTTCATGCTCCTCGATGGTCAAAACAGAGTGCGAAATAAGCCCAATAGCAAAAATCAGATTCCGTTGAATTTCGGCAGAGCACTGTCTTAGACCCAATTATGGTATTAATATATCCCGAATTTGGAGAAATATCCTTCAGTAAAGTTGTATACATTTGAATTTTCTTTCTGTTGATATAAATATCATTCCAATCGGAGTTCTAAGAAAAGAGTTATGGCCAAATTACAAACAGTGCACCATAACACATTTGGTAAATTGGGTTTGACCAAGTCAACTCATTTTTTTCACCTTTGAACATCTTTGACCATCTTTTTCACTCCTTAAAACACCATTCTAGACCATTGAGACCAGGGAAATGCATATACACTTGTAGAGAGAGAAATGGTGAGTAATGGAGGGACAATATGCTATTCCAAGCTCAAATCAAACCGAAATCGCTCATTTCTCTAGTTTTTCGCGTGGTCAATTCATTTCTGAGGTCAGTTTTCTTGATCGGTGGCTATAGGTGGTCATTTTGGGGATCTCCATTTCTGTCTAAAAGTACTAAGGTAGGAACTTTCCCTTTTTTCTTCAATTCCTTGATTTAAATGGTTAATTGAGTAGTAATACTAGACTTTCGGTACCGAAATCGGGATTTTCCTTGCATGTTTGTGGTTCAAACTTGTTAAATACAATCTGAACCTATAGATGGGTATTATATGTGCTGTAGTTGATGACTAAAAAGGGTGATCATAATGCATGTTGCTATACAAGTGTTAATTTATGATTTTGGTACTGAAATAGCTTGATACACCAAATAATTGAGATTTTTGCAGAAATTACCTTATCCCTGACTATTCATAACTTTAAAATCATATTTAAATCTTTGTTTAAACATGCATGAGGTGTTTGGTGATTTTACTAGCCGGTCTAGTATTACTCCTCTTGCTAGTCTTTACTAAATGTTGAAATTAAGAAATTTGGTTAGTACAAGTGTGATTCATAGAGAAATATGAAATTTTGGATTATGTTTATTATTATTGATGGTTTTATTGTTGGCCATTTTTGGTATAATAATGGGATATATAAAAGAAAAGTGATATTCTACAAAATTATTTAGTCTTAAAGCAACAAAGACTATTTTTATTGTTCTTGAAATTTTAAAACACGTGGATTGAAATGTTGATATTATAAATATTTCCCTAAGCACAACTACTACCTAGTGGTTTGTTGATTATATTGAGATTGTTGGAACTGGATAAGCACGGGTATAGAAATGCTTGTATTTTATTATTGCACAGGCCCATGGTAAAGATGGGGTGCCGATAAATCTGGTTACCAGTGCACTAACCCATGGTAAGATGGGGTGTGTTTGTGAGTAGTATATTCCGTCTAGTACCGATATTAGGTCGAGGAGGAGGAGGAGGTGGATGGATGGATGTTTATATAGCTATCTTGTGAAATACGTACTGATAATTAATAAAACTATATTTATGCTTTATGAATAGTTTTCTTATAAATCGGTATAAATCGGGAATTTTGCAATAATTGAAATTGTGAACTCTCTCATATTATGGTATGATCATGCATTGCATTGTCCCGTTTCCCTATAGTTCCCACTGGGCCATTTGTGGCTCATTCCCTCATTTTCCTTTCAGGTACACGTCGTATCTTGGGTAGAAGTCGTTGAGCAGGTCCAAGTTTATTTTAGAGTCTTCTCTGATGCCCCTATGGAATTAGTTGTTGTATTATCCTAATTTGTAGTAGTTGTAACTTCTAATTATGTTTGAGTACTTGTACTATCTATGGATGTACAAGTTGTATTTGTTGAACTTGGATTGTAATGGATTTGTGAAGTATTCTATATTTTCACATTGCTTATTATACAGGATGAATTTCTTAGTATTTACCAATACTTCATGCCGAAATTTTATTAGATTTCTCGACCTTGTTTAATTTATCAGTTATGTCTATTTGTCTATCTGCTGTTAATTAAATACAGCATCCGTTAACACCTGCTTAATTAGGTGGATTGTTACAATTGGTATCAGAAGTATAGGTTCAAATTCCCTTCACCGAGGGATATTGGGTAGATTAAGATCGTGCATCTTCGGTCTATGTTAAGGTGGGAGAAGTTGAGTTTTTATTCTTTGTAAGCACAGGCGACAGTTGAGTTATGTTATAGGCAACCGCTGGCTAACGAATGACTATCTTATAAAGCAATTGTTTATTGTAGCTAACTAGAGTTGAACTCAATGACCTACACTATCCTCTGGTATTTAAGTTTTGCCTCAACCATATTTTCGTGATACTCCTTACATTTAGAGCTAAATTTTAGTAAGTATGAAGATTATGGATTGACTTTTCTTGTTTTAAGGCTTTTGTCTAATCACTCGGAATATAGTTTGAGTTTAATTCTGAATCTCCTATTCTTTAATTCATTGGTTTCATTTTTGAGATCTTGGATAGTCGTGGTATTAGGATCCTTAGGACCTCACTATTTGGTGGAGAAATACAATTAGCTGAAACCTACAGTGATCTTTTTGGCATCCTTGCCTTGAATTCTTGCATCAAATTTCCTACTTTGTTATCGATGACTTAAATACCACTAATTCAAATTTCGTTTTCTTTTATGAGTCACCTTAGGGTTGTATGTTAATCTCGTGAATTTTGGTAAAAACACGTATTTAGAATGACCAATTTTATCTCTATTACTTCGAGACCTCCGACTTACATTCCCTCTTTTCTGAAAAGTTGTGATAAGTCATTAGATTGATCTTGGAGTGTGTTTTAGCACATGGACTCTAAACGAGCATTTTTTGTATGTTTTCTGAAAAACATCAATTTTGGTCCAGGCTTGGTGCCCAACCGGTCCGCCAGACTTTCTTCCGCTATACTTCAGAGCTGGACAAGTCTTCTTTTTTTCTCCATATCAGTTTGTCATAATACGCTTGGCGTTGGTTTTAACTCTCGTCGAACCTTATATATGTATGAGAGAACGCTTGAAAAATAAATAGTAATTTTACTCTAATGTTTTAAAAGTTCTTCTGATGTTACTTGTTGGCCAATATTGCATGCAAAATTAAAGGAATATTTGCCAAGGAAACTATAGGATCTTGATGGGAAATACAAGTTGAATTATTTAAGGATATGTCAAGTTACGCAGGTAATACTAAGATGGTTCCCTAGTCTTCAACAAACATGTGTTACATAGAATATCTAAACTATACCAAATGTTTTGAAACCTTAGGATATTCAAAAACTATTTCTAAAACTACAACGGGATGACAATATGTAACACTCTAGTGGTTGCCTTCAACATTAATACCGGAAGTTGATGTTTGGACACATGACTACAACGTATTATTCTTTCAAGGCTTTTCTCTACCTTATGTATTTAAAGGTATATCCTATTGTCTATCAGGAAGTTTATTTCAAAAACTTGTGGTCCAAACAAAGGTGTTTCCTAAGGTATCTTTTGAAGCAGTAGTGTATTTTAAAAGGAAGGTTTCGAGATTTGGGTATAATGCTTTAAGTGTGGATTGAGATTTGGTTTAAATTCCTTTCTTTTGAGTCGAAATTCATTTGTTTTCTTTGTTGATTTCGCTCGATTCTTTAAGCGCATAAATTTTGTAATGTTTTTTGTGGAGACTCTTCTTAAAAGTTTGATTTTGATCCTTGGGGTTACCTCTTTTATAGTGTCTCAAGCCTTTGGGAGGCCTAATTTCCTGTTGATTTTTGTGTTGGATATTGGCTAATTTTGCCTTTTAGAAATTTTTTTTTAATGTTCAACCATTTGGGTGGTAAAAAAAAAAAATTATAAAACACTATGTGACCATCTTTTCTGAGTTTTTGGAACAATATATATCACCATATCATTATATGTCCACTCTATTCAGTGGTGTAATTTTTTTAATGGACATTTGCCCACTATAGGAGTATTTATTCATTATAAATTCTGTACAAAATTGGGTGTAATCACATAGTCGTTGTCCATTGTATAAGGTCTACCCTTTTGATGGTCCTTTTTTCGATTTGAACACTCCGATCGTGTTTGCTGTGGCTAGTTACATGAGTCCATGTCGAGTTCTAGCAGTGGAACAAATAATTGTACCTTTTTCCAGCAGGAGTTCTAAATGGCCTCTACTTTTATAAACCATTCATTTGGGAAGGTTATACTGGTATACTTACTTGAACTTGAGATTGGGTCTTCGCTTAACTAGTGTCCACTCTCGTTTCTCTATCTGGTTATCGAAAATATTTTTTGAGACATTATAGTACTATTGTGAGGGGTGACTAGTGCCATAACTTCTTCTTGTATCATTACCTTTTGTGGTCCGTTACTCGGGACCTCCAGCGATCAGTTTCCTTGAGCTTACAGTATAGGTAATTTCTTGATTTGATTTGTTGGTCGTTCCTTGTGGACGACTTGGAAGTCGATGGGGATGAATAAGACGTTTATTATAGCTAATAATATACATTACCAAATATTTGGGATCAGCTTACAAGTTTCGTGCAAAGATGACATTTTTACGAAAATGTGTTAGGACCTCGATGGTCAATTTAAAGCACACAAAAACTTTTTTAGGTTCAAATAACGATGAAATCTAGATTATCTAGAATACTAGTATTTATTTTACTAAACTCTGCGAAAACGTGTAAGGGCACCATAATTAAAACATAGCGGAGCAGCTAGACCGTAACAGAAGAGGGTTAATAAATGGATATATCACTTTGAGGATTTTTCGAGATTGTTGGAGATTCATTCAAATTCAAAGGTTGTTTACGTCTAAAGACAATGTTGGGAAGAAGTTCCATATATTAATGTCTTATTTTAGTAAATTGACATGTCGACCATTCTGAAATCTGCGAAAAATGATAGTATGGCATATGTACTAGTGAGGTCAAATGTAAATTTTAGCCTCAGAAGGCTTAGGAAAGCATGGATTATTTGATGACAGATATGCAGAGAAAGATTTTGAAATGATCCAAAAATCGAGTTAACGGGGTTGGCCGAACAAGAATAGTTAATGAGGATGAGAATGTGACTTAATTAGAGTGCACAACAAACGGATGGTGCAGAAGCAAATTCACAGAATAAACAAATGAAGAATAACCTCTTGGTGGAAACCAAAACTCAAAAATCGGAGTAAAGCCTTCGGGGGATTATATGAGGAATGGTTCAAGTCAGGCAGCAACTGAAGACCATAGTATTCAAACTTTTAAATGACTGAAGGAATTCTAGAATGTCACGGGCTAAGAAGAAATGTCTATATTTAATTCGGTACAAGGTTTATTATGTTGGAAAAGTACATCATGATGGAAGGGCAAGTGGAAATTGGATTGTTTGGAAAACTAGTATCTTGCGCTAAAACTGTCCAGCTCTAAACATACATGGTTAGTGGAGGAGAGGCTAGTAAAATTATTATGAATTAGCCTGTGTTTGAATTGGAAGTTACAAGTGATAGTTGGGGTTCATTAGCGGCAATGTTATCAGGTTACAAAAGGCTACTTGATTCTCAATTACTCCGAATTATTTCATCCTTGTTTCGGTTTTGCCTTATCTAAAAGTCTTGTTTATTAACAGTGTGATTCTCTATATCTACCATGGTTGTTAAGTTCTAAGCTATATATAAATATATATCATTGGGAGTAATTACATCTTAGTCATTGATGATCTGGGAAATAATCATAACTAAAGTTATTGGAGATTACGTACTAAGTCTTTCAAGTTTCGTTCGATGGGATTACACCAAACCCTTGTCTTGTATAGTAAACATTTTATTCGTGCGTGTATCTTTATCCTTATAACGAGAAGTAATAGTTGGTCTTCAATAGTGTCAGTATATGATATGTCTGCGTGTGTGGCTTCTTTGTTTAGAGCTTGATAACTACATAGTGGGTTTTAGAGTCCACATTATTCCATTTTGTAATTTTCGAATTCAACCTCAAAGTTGTTTCTTTCAAAAGCTTGGATTATGGGTTCGACTTATGTCCTTTGGCTTTATTGATGTCAATTTGTGCAGGCTCAAATTTCGAGGACGAAATTTCTATAGGGGGAAGATTTTAACACTCCGAGTTTTGATAGGTGTATTTTTATTAATTTAGTTAGCTATTTGTCCGATTCATTCGTGGACTTCGACAAGTCCGAATGTTCCCAAACGTCACTTTGGTATTATGCATAAAAATATCGAGAATTTGATTTAATTTGGAACTAGTTTGAGCAATTTGGTGCGTTCTTGGAAAATTTGGCGTATTCTTGAATATTCGATTTTTCCTACTTTTCTTATATTCGGTTCATCGACCTAAGAAGGTACGAATTGAGTTTAGTATTTTTTTGACACGTCACATTATAGTTATTAAACCATCCAATAAAGTTTCATTAAATTCGGACTACATTTAAGCATTTTTTAGTATTAAGTAGAATTGAATTCTATCCATTACAATTCCTACAAATCTCATTTGTTGTTCACGAACTTTTGGAACCCCGAATTTAGTTCCGTTTTTCCAACATGCCATAAATAATAGGAATATTCTAGAAAGTTTCGTCACTATCGGAATTGAAACGAGCACTTCGGAGGCATTTTTTGAACCCGAAATTTCTACTCGTCGGTTGGATTTTAGTCGACTTTGGAGACTCATAACTTCTTCATTATTTATCTAAACTCCACTCTCTAAACTCCTGTAGTTTCATCTTATATTAGTCTACAACTTTTGTGTTGTAACCGAAAGCTAGTTCACGCTCCTCGATGATTAAAACAGAGTGCGAAGTAAGCCCATTAGCAAAAATAAGATTCTAAAGAATTTCAGCAAAGCACTGTCTTCGACCAAATTCTGGTATTAATCTATCCTGAATTTGGAGAAACATTCTTCAGTAAAGTTGTATATATTTGAATTAGCTTTCCTTTGATATAAAGATCATTCCAATCGGAGTTCTGAGACCATTGAGACCAAGGAAATTCTCACCAGAACACTCATTCCGAACTTAAAATATGACTTTATGCTCCAAAAATGTCCTTTAATGAAAACTTGCTTTACAACTAGCATACAAGTCACTCTAGTTAGATGTCTAGATAGGAAGATAGGGAACGATTTCTCGAAAATGCTCATCTCATAGATGCTAACTCAATAAGGGTCAAGCAATGGTACACCTTGTGTCTCAGAGATACTGAACCTTTCTAACATGAGAAGAGTTCAAAAACATAGTTCACTAAGCCACAGTTGATAAGTCATTATGCCATTATTGAGGAATTCGAACAAATCTCCTCTTATTAGAATGAATGGAATCATATTCAAGTTGAATTTGTATGTATCATTATGTATTTATATTAATGTTAATTATATTGTATTAACTCCTTAATACAGATGTGAATGAACATTGGTGATTCGGGTGGTTCGAATCGATTTCGGTTGGTAAATAGGGAGTTTTGGTTCATTGCGATTTGTTAATTCTGGCTAACTTTGAGCTATCGTAATTTCTTTGTTACTTATTCGATTAAGGTTATGTTCGTACATTTGTCTAGGATTTGTATAATTCTACAACCTTCGTGTTTTGACCAAAAGCTAATTCGCACTCCTTATGGGTCAAAATAGCACGCAAAGTAGGCTCATCGCTAAATTCTTATCATTTGGTAACGCTTTGGCAGAGCGCTGCCTTTGGCGAAATTTTGGGAATAATATATCTAAAATTTGGGAAAACTTCCCTTTCAGAAGTTATAGATCTTTGAATAACCTTTCCGTGGACATAAAAATCTTCCCAATCCGAGTTTTGAGCAAGGAGTTATGACCAAAATACCAACAGTGGTCAGTGCTGTGAAATAAGCTTTAGCTGAGAGCTCCCAAGATCGATCTTGGAGCTCTATGTGGTCGAATTTTAACCCATTTTAACCCCATTTTCTCACCATTTATCACCCCAACACACCCAATTCGACCCACACCCTCCCACAACACCTCAAGAGCGTTCTAGAAAGAGAAAGTGAGAGATTCATGAGGGTTTTGATGATTTATTCATCATAAACCAAAATTCTAGCCCTAAATCATCCGAATCATCTTCTTCTTCATTGTTCATCATCTTCCTTGTTGGGATTTCTTTGGACAAGGCTTGAATCTTCATCTTTTCTTCTTCCTTCTCACTAATAACTTAAGGTAGGGGTTTTCTTGATTTTAAAACTTAATGATTTTCTTTTATTTTTCAATATTGATCGCTTTTGACTTGTGTTTTTGCTTATGTATCTGAAAATACGTAAAATTATGATATTTGTATGATTGATGAAGCTATAAAAGCATGATTTGAGACAAAGTATGCCTTGGTTGTGTGAATAATATTTGTTGTTAATAATGGATTTGTTGATGGATTATACACACCAAAGGTGTATGGCATAAATTGTATCATATGTCTATTAAATAGCATGATTTGTATAGTCTACATCCATGTTGCGTCAACGGGAGGCCAGGAGATCTTACAACAAGTTCTTAAACGAAATTGTGGCTTGTGATTTGATCGGCTATCTCGTGAAAGGCTTATATCTTATTTTATGGGCTCGGGGAGCTTGTATTCCTCAAAATTGGATATCTTGTATCGATTGAATAGTGCTTGTCGGGATGAGAAAAATAGGCAGGGCTCGGTGCCCTTGGGTTGAAAAGCCCTAAACCCCTAGGGGAGCAATATTTGGCCGCTTATAAGCCACTGGTGTGGAGCCCGGGAACCTAGGCAAATTGGCAAGAGACTATGTTTTTGTTATTATCGATGTTTATATGGGATCGTGATGACTGATCCCAGGGCTATTGCTATCTATATTCAAATGGGATCGGGATAATTGATCCTAGGGTATCAGCTTGATGATTCGACATCTTGGTGGCATTGGAATATACTCACAGCTCAGGCCCTCTTTTGTATGGTAATCTGTTGACATGGGAGGTAAAATGTAACGCCCCGCCCTTGGGGGCGATAAGAAATGAATAAATAGAATACAAATCGTAATAATTTACAATAGATTTCCAAAATACAACTGAAAATCTTCTATCAAACTACAACTATCTCTAAAGTTCTCCCACGAACTCTCATCGTCCCATCCCGCGTTCTCACCACGTGTACTTGTAGATGAAAAACATGTATGGGGAGGTAAAGCGTATACAGAGAATAAAGATGAATCTGTGAATCAATAGAACAATAACAAATACACATACATAAGCCCATCATCACACAAGGCCTCATACTCGGCTCTCTCATGGCTACATGCCAAGTACCACCATACCAATTCATGCCTCACCTCACCCACGCCCTCTCCACGGACGTTGCAAACCGGGCTGTTGGACTGTTGGCAAATCCCCGATAGGTGTACTTAAACATGTACTAATCAATCACAAAAGCACTTAAGCCAAACACATCACATATAACAAGCAAAGCTAGTCATAACATAACCGAGCCAAGGAACAAGTAATAACAAGATGAATACAAGAATACGGATATCAAAGAATAGCTCTAGAGCTTACGGAATGCATACGAAATACCTCCCATACCTTAATCATAGACATCAATCCATATCCGAAGCTCCGTTTGGTGAAATCTTAAAGCTCTCGCGTCACTACGCTCCTAGCGTGGAAAAATCCTCGAACCAATGATATATGAACCCTCGTTCCCGTATCCAAAGCTCAAGCTAGAGCTCTTATGGTGGACAACAAGGTAGGAGATGATGAATAGTACGCTAGGAGGTGTTTTGGACGATTTTTTATGTTTAATCCTCCGATCGGGAGTGAAAATAGGTAAGGATCGCTCAAATACACCTATCTTTCTCTCTCTAGAACTCTCTAGAGTTTAGTGGAAGCTAGAGGTTGGTTCCAAAATGGGTGAAAAATAGCTTAAAACGAGCTTTAATCCATTTTAAGTCGGTTGCTACAGTAGCTCGCACATATTTTTTGGTTCTAGAGCACTGTTTTTGTTTTGGCCATAACTTTTGATTCGGAACTCTGATTGAGGTGTTCTTTATGTCCACGGAAAGGTATTTCAAATCTATACAACTTCCTAAGAGGAAGTTTTCCCAAATTTTGGACCAATCATTCCCAAAAATTCACCGAAGACAGCGCTCTGCCAAAGCGCTACCGAATGAGCAGAATTTAGCAATGGACCTACTTTGGGCCCTGTTTTGGCCCACGAGGAGTGTGAATTGGACTTCGGCCAAAACACGAAAGTTGTAGAATGGTGTAAATACTAGACACATAAATGAGTGAAACTTCAATCGGATAAGTAACGGAGGAATTACGATAGCCCAAAGTTAGCTCAAATTAACGAATCACAAAGAACTCAAAACTTCCTATTTACCAACCGAAATTGATTCGGACCACCCGAATCATCAAAAGATCATTCTCATATATGTAAAAGAGTTAATATAACATAATTAACATTAATTTAAATGCAGGATGCTACAATTTCTCCCACTAAAATAAAATTCGTCCTCGAAATTTAGAGATTACATATTAACTAAACAATTATGGATATTTTCCACGTATTGCAATTTCTAACTCCCACGTCGCCTCCTCGGATCTATGATGCAACCACATGACCTTCACTAACGGAATAATTTTATTATGTAGCACCTAATCTCGACGGTCTAAAATTTGTATCTGGCGGGTCTCGTATGTTCCGTCATCTACGACCTCGAGATTTTCCCATTGAACTATGTGGGAAGGATCATGTACATATCGGCGTAGCATTGATACATGGAAGACATTGTGTACATTAGACAATTGCGGAAGCAAGGCTAGACGATATGAAACATTTCCAATACGTTCGAGAATCTCAAAAGGCCCAAAACAAGGTTTGGTTTTCAAGAACACATGGTTTCCAACTTTTCTGCCGACTCTGAGCGGTATGGAGATGTTGTCGAATGGTTTTAATCTTTTTGGTAGTTTTCTCTACCAAATCTGGACCCAATAAGGTTCTTTCCCCGACTTTATACCAGCAAACCGGGGATCTGCATGGACGACCGTAAAGGGCTTCGTAAGGCGCCATGCCTATACTAGCCTGAAAGCTATTGTTATATGCAAACTCGACTAATGGCAGGTGCTCTATCTAGTTTTCTCGAAAATCGAGGACACACGCTCTAAACATATCTTCAAGTATTTGGACAACCCTCTCAGATTGACCATCGGTCTGCGGGTGGAATGCTGTACTAAATTTTAACTGTGTTCCTAAAGCCCTTTGGAGACTTTCCCAAAACCAAGATGTAAAACGAGGATCTCGATCTGATACAATAGTCAATGGAACCCCATGGAGTTTAACTATCTCCTGAACATAAAGTTTTCCCAAACTCTCCACATTTTGGTTGTTCCGGATAGGAAGGAAGTGAGCAGACTTTGTCAATCTATCGACAACCACCCAAATTGTATCTTGACCCCCTAATGCCTTCTGTAACCCCGAAACGAAATCCATGGTAACATGTTCCCATTTCCACTCGGGAATGGGCAATGGCTGGAGTTGTCCTACAGGCCTTTGGTGTTAGGCCTTCACTAGTTGACACGTCATACACTTATTCACAAAATTTGCGACATCTTTCTTCATGCCATTCCACCAGAAGTTTCAACACAAGTCCCGGTACATCTTTGTACCACCGGGATGATTAGAGAATTGAGAATGGTGAGCTTCACTCAGAATTTCATTTCTAAGTTCAGGATCGTTCAGTACCACCAACCTATCCCGAACCCGAATTCCCCCATCGACTCCTAGTTTATACCCACCATATTCCGCTTCCGTGGCCAAATGATCACGTATTACCTGAAAAGCTTCATCTGCCCATTGAGCATCTATAACTCGTTGTTGGATTGCCGGTTGGGCAATCATGTTATACAAATAAGCTCGGTTCTCATCACGATTCACCATCAGGTTATATCGTTGTAACTTCTCTCTCAACCTCCATTCCCGACACCATAATGCGGCTAACGACCCTTGAGATTTTTGGCTTAAGGCATCGGCTACCACATTAGCCTTACCTGGATGATATTGAAGAGTAAAGTCATAATCTTCCAAATACTCTACCCACCGACGTTGCCTAAGGTTCAAATCGTTCTGGGTAAAAATATACTTCAGGCTCTTATGATCAGAATAGACTTCAAATATTTCGCCATATAAGCAATGACGCCAGATTTTTAGAGCAAAGACAACAACTGCTAACTCCAAATCATGAGTAGGATAGTTTTTTCTCATGTTGCTTGAGTTGTCAAGAAGCAGAAACCACCACATGCTCCTCCTGCATTAAGACACTACCTAAACCAAGCCTAGAAGCATCACAATAGATTGTGTAACCCTTTCCTCGCTCGGGTAAAATAAGAATTGGAGCAGAAGTAAGCCTATCTTTTAACTCCAAGAAGGCTTTCTCACATGATTCATGCCACACGAACTGAACGCCTTTGTGAGTTAGGCGAATTAACGGTAAAGCTATACGGGAGAAATCTTTGACAAACCGACAGTAGTACCCTGCCAAACCCAAGAAACTTCTAACCTCGGTAACATTTCGAGGCCCTTCCCACTTTAGGACTGCTTTTACTTTTGCCGGGTCTACGGAGATACCCTTTCTCGAGACGACGTGTCCCAAGAATTTAACTTTCGACATCCAGAAGCCACACTTGCTAAGCTTAGCATACAACTTATGGTCTCGAAGAACTTGAAGAGCCAAGCGAAGGTGATTCTCATGCTCTTCATCTAACTTGGAATAGATAAGAATATCGTCAATGAAAACTACCACAAACTGATCAAGATACGGATGGTATAAACGATTCATTAGGTCCATAAAAGCAACTGGTGCATTCGTTAACCCGAATGGCAATACCAAGAACTCATAATGACCATATCGACTACGAAAGGCCTTCTTTGGAATGTCTTCCTCTCGGACTAACATTTGGTGATAGCCCAATCGAAGATCAATCTTAGAAAATCTGATAGCACCTTGCAATTGATCAAATAAGTCATCGATTCAATGCAACGGATACTTGTTCTTAATAGTGACTCGATTCAGCTATCGATAATCTATACATAACCGCAAAGACCCATCTTGCTTCTTAGCAAATAGAACAGGTGCGCCCCATAGAGATACACTGGGTTTGATGAACCCTTTCTGTAATAATTCATCAATTTGAGTTTTCAGCTCCTTCAACTCAGCAGGAGCCATACGATATAGAGATAGAGATATAGGCGCAGTTCCTGGAATAATATCAATAGAGAAGTCCACCTCCCGATGTAGGGGTAGACCCGGAAGATCATCGGGGAACACGTCAAGAAATTCCCTAACCACTGAAAGATCAGAAGGACGAGAAGTGCCATCCTCTCGTGCTACAATACTGGTCAACCACCCAAACTTACTCCGTTGTTCTTTGGGTTTAAAATATGCACACGGGACAAGTGACTCGTGTTCACATTGAAAAGTCAAAATTTCACTATCTGACAGTGGAATTGTTACCCGACGTCTAGAACAATCAATTACCACGCGAAAAGTAGTTAACCAATCCATCCTATTATAAGATCATAATCCCCTATATCAAGTATGATAAGATCAAACTCTATCGAGGACTCCCCAAAACTCAAGGAACACTTTTTACAAACGGAACCTAACTGAATTCGATTTCTCGTGGGTGTACCAACCCACAAAGGTATATTCAATGATTCAACATAAAATCCCAATCTATCAACCAATGAACGTGAAATAAAAGAATGAGAAGCACCAGTGTCAAACAAAACTTTAACCCAGGTACTAAAGAACCAAATAGTACCTTCCATCACTTTAACCTCTGGCGGCTCTGACTGTGTCAACGTGTAGACCCGACCCTGTGTTCTGCCACCACCCTGAGAGTATGAGATCCCACCTCCACGAGACCCGCTCTAACTCTGCTCATGGCCTTGACTACCCGAAGTGCTAGAAAAGGACTGGCCTTCGCCGCCCGTGCGACTTGGGCCTTGAAACTGCGGCCGACTGTTGAAGGACTGGGAGGGTTGTTGCTCTCGTCTCACATTTGGACACTCTTTCTTGAAGTGCCCCAGCTGACCACACCCATAACAGACTCTTTCTTGGAACCCTTAGTTTTCATTCCCCAAACCCGTAGACCGACCTCTACCGTAACTTCCACTAGAGGATCCCAACTCACTCTTGTACCTCTTTCCCTGACCACCTGACCTTTTTCCCTCAGTACCCCTCTTTTTATTGAGAAATCTACTGGCATCTATCCTTTCTTGCTCCACCTTCATCGCTATCCTCACGGCTTCAGCGACACTGCCATGATTCAGGTGATATACTATCTCCCGAATCGAAGGTTTCAACCCTTTAAGGAATAAACGTATCTTTTCCTCCGGATCGTTATCCAAACTCTTGTCAAAACGACTTAAACTTTCAGATTTCACTTCATACTCCGAAACTGACATGTTCCCTTGGATCAGGGAATGGAACTCATCTCTATTCAGACTCCAATTAACCGATGAGAAATAACGCTCTAAGAACAGTTGAGTAAATTGCTCCCAAGAAGTAGGAGCGTCCGCTCTCCTAGACACAGTTCTCCACCAGATACCAGCTTGATCAACCAGCTAGTAAGTCCCCAAATTAAGCTTCAGGTCATCGGGTAAGGTCATAACTTCAAAGGCTCTCTCTATTTGATCGAGCCAGGACTCTGCCGCCTCGGGACCAGACATCCCGTTGAATGAAGGTGGGGCTAGCTTCTTGAACTTCTCTAGGGCCACCATAGCCCTATTCTCCTGGACTCTACTCTGGGGTTGTTATATATGTCCCAACACATTGGCCAACTCTCAGGCCATGGCACGGATTGCATCTACTGACTCCCCGGAGGTGAAACTCCCGTGGGTGGCATTATGATTTGGTGAAGTCGTCATTCTATATGAAAACAAGAAAAGGAACGTCATGACAATCCAATATATATTAATAAGACAATAATTTATCATAATATATCATAAATTTTGTCCCACAACCCAAGTAATGGCATAAACCTATGCTCTGATACCAAATTGTAACACCCCCGCCTTAATGCACAGGATAGCACCAGTAATTAAGGCCTGGAGTGTTACTAACCTATCTTAGTAATACTAAGATAGGTATATAGAAAGAAATAAGTCAACAACAACAGATATAGCAAGTATCACACTCCATAGGGTATCAAACATATTATACATTCCATCATGTATCAAGTACACATAATCCAAACCATACGAACAACCAAAGTATATAAACTCCTCGGGCTAGCCGTGGCTTCCCGGAAAAATATACATACATCATAGTAAACCAAAATATACGCGTAGTATCAGAGCTTCTATATCTTCCCTGACACGATCGTCTCCTTGTCCTCGTGATTACCTGAAATATTTTTAAAGAAAAATCGGGGTGAGCCATTTGCTCAGTAGGGGGGGTACCAGGCATATGTTTAAAAACAAGTTTGTAAACATATCTTTTAGACCATGGTAATATCAACAGAAAATCCAAAATTCATCAAGTGATCATGCATGAACGTGCTAATGTAGGTTAGCTCCCGTGTCAACCGATTACCTTATAATAGAAAGCCTGAGTGATGAATAGATTCCACTGCTGCCAAGATATCATAATCTGGGATCAATTGTCCCGATCCCACACAAGTATAGATAACAATAGCCCTGGGATCATTCACCCCGATCCCATATAAATACAGATAATCGCAAAACCATAGTGCCTTGCCAATTTTCCTACGTTGCCGGGCTCCACACCGGTGGCTTATAGGCGGCCAAATGTTGCTCCCCCAAGCGTTTAGGGATTTTCAACCCAAGGGCACCGAGCCCTACTTATTTTTCCATCCCGGCAAGCACTATACATTCACACCAAGAGTCATTTTTCGAGAGACACAAGCTCTCCGAATCAATATGATATGATATAGGCCTTTCATGAGATAACTTGCCAAGTCAGAAATCAAGTATCCACGAGTCCATCCAAGAACTTGCCATAAGAGTTTTCGGGCCTTTGGTTGACACAATGATGACATGTATATATATACCGTGCATAACATGATAATATGTATAACATGATGCTAATTATCCACATGAAGGAAATTATGCCATATATACTTTACCAAGTTCAACCACATATCCCTTGGCATCAAAAGTTCACAAATAAATCACTTTTATCAACCATGTCGTAGATATATCGCCAAGGGTATCTTATTTAGTTCAAACAACTCTTTATATCAAGTATACATAGCATATTATGCCTCCAATCATATATTCAATACCACACATATCATGCAACATTATAAATATATGTATACATTCAACTTTCTAACTTTTTATAAATCAAACGCATGAATTGTCAAATAATAAACTCATTTTATCGTGTTTAGAAAGTAAGAAAACCCCTATCTCAGTTTATGAGTGAGAAATAAGAAAGAAAGTTGATGCTCCAAGCCTTCCCCAAAGAATCCTCAAGGTAGAAGATGATGAATAGCAAGCTAGGAGGTGTTTTGGATGATTTTTGATGTTTAATCCTTCGATTGGGAGTGAAAATAGGTAAGGATCGCTCAAAAACACCTATCTTTCTCTCTCTAGAACTCTATAGAGTTTAGTGTAAGAGGTTGGTTCCAAAATGGGTGAAAAATAGCTTAAAACGAGCTTTAATCCATTTAAGTCGGTTGCTACAGTAACTCGCGTAGATTTTTTGGTTCTGGAGCACTATTTTTGTTTTGGCCATAACTTTTGACTCGGAACTCTGATTGGGGTGTTCTTTATGTCCACGAAAAGGTATTTCAAATCTATAAAACTTCCTAAGAGGAAGTTTTCCCAAATTATGGACCAATCGTTCCCAAAAATTCACCGAAGACAGCGCTCTGCCAAAGCGCTACCGAATGACCAGAATTTAGCGATGGACCTACTTCGGGCCCTGTTTTGGCCCACGAGGAGTGTGAATTGGACTTCGGCCAAAACACGAAAGTTATAGAATGGTGTAAATACTAGACATATAAATGAGCAAAACTTTAATTGGACAAGTAACGGAGGAATTATGATAGCCCAAAGTTAGCTCAAATTAACGAATCACAAAGAACTCAAAACTTCCTATTTACCAACCGAAATTGATTTAGACCACCCGAATAATCAAAAGATCATTCTTATATATGTAAAAGAGTTAATATAACATAATTAACATTAATTTAAATATAGGATGCTACATAAACTACATTAGTACGTTCATGCATAGTCAAATGATGAACATAATTCTTGTTGATACTATCGAATTACTTGTGGTTTGGAAGATATGTTTATAACCTGTTTTTGAACATATGCCCTTTACCCCCCAATTGAGCAAATAGCTCACCCCTATTTTCTTTTAATCCTTATAGGTTCTTACGAGTCCCATAAGGACAAAGAAGCGACGGGATCAGGGACGAAATATAAGCTCTAATACAATTCATTTTTGGTGTATATATGTTTTATGGGAAGCCACGGCTTGCTCGAGGAGTTATATACTTTGAGAATTCATATCGTTTGGGTATATATATATGATGCATGCTTGAAAGTTATGTTATGTTTATGTACCCCCCTGCTTATAACCATTAATACGCATGTTGTTGCTTGTTTGTTTTCTTTTATTATGTACCTATCTTAGTCCTACTAAGATGGGTTATTAACGCTCCAGGTCTTAATTATAGGTGTTATCCTGTAGATTAAGGCGGGGGTGTTACAGTGTATCCAAAGCTCCACTTAAGAAAGTAACAAAGGAAATGAAATAGAAGAGCATTGAGTTCTACTAAGGGTTCTATTCCCTTTCGCCACGAGATATAACCGTTAAACAGACACTCTTCCTCAAGATTTACCAAGGGAGTTCATTTCTAATCCCTTTACAACCCGAATTCTCAAAGCTCAGATGCAATATACTTTACAAAGGTAAGAAGATTACAAAAGGACTAGTCACCGTAACCTTGAATCGATAAGTCATTGAGCTTTTGCTGCGTTACTCTGATAGGTCCCCCTAACGAAGACAGAATATAATTGTACTTCAGACAAATTCGTTATGGGTTCCTTATCGCAAATGAATGATGAGTCTGCAGCTACTAAGGGTGAGATGCCATGCGGATATTATGAAAGATTCTCTCTTATCACTTTAGGGAACAAGGCATAACACAGATGCGCTGGATGTAAGGTCACTAAACGAGTTCTCATTCCTAATTGAAATTACTTGACTAACGAAGTGAGGATTCAATTCCAAAATAAGTATATTCAATGCTGACCATTCTCGAAAGAAAATATATACAAGGTATGTCTTACCAAGGCTATATATCTCTTACTCCAAGGAATAACACAGCTACAGGCACTTACGAGGTATCGGCATCCATAAGAAAGTCTAGTCATTCATCCACATCAAATCTCAACTTGTGAGATGGAATACATACATATGCATGTCCATTCTTGGTCATTCTCATTTATTCCATATAGGTTTTCAAGAAAGTTGTCTCACCATCCCACAGTAAAGTAGTCATCCTGTATTGGAGGTTTCTCAGAGAAGATGATTTTTAAAAGAATGTAAATGTTTACTCGTACCAGAGTCGTCAATTTAGAAATAATCCTCATATTCCTTCTCTCGTAACTAGACTTACAAGTTCGAATGCAGCTGTACGGATGCAAAGGAATGATCATCCACGTACTAGGTTCACCCCTCAAGGCAATCGAAGAACAAGCAATTGGGTAAACACGGGGAATGGGACTTTAGCAGCCACTCTCCTATGAGTATGCCACGTTCTAACCTTAAGTCAGCAATAGTGGACTGCTGATTCATAAGATAGTCAACCATTGGCCGGCGGATGACTTTAACATAATCCAACAGTCGCCTTTTGCTCACTTAGTGGCAGAACTAATCCCAAACACAAATCGTATATGTAAAAGATGTGATATAGGAGCCAATGACTTAAATAATTTACGAAAGATGCCAAAAGGATTAAACAAGAACTTTGTGAATGGATGTAACCAAGACAAGCCCATATCCTTTCACAATACTCCTATTTTCCAAATATCCTGACGGTAGAATCCTATTGCACGAGGGCGTATCGACTTTTCAAGGAACGCCACAACCGTTCACATCACTAATCTTACATCTACCCTTGAATCCAGCGAGGAAACATCAAACCTATAGCTCTGATACCAACTTGTGATGCCCCGAAATCCTGTTTAGAGGATTTCGCCTCTGGGAACCGGTTAGTCACGATGTCGTACGTGACGACGGGAGCGACGAGAGTCATAGCATAAAAAAAAGTGGAGACTTTTCATAAAAAAAATATATTCAAGTGACGTAGTCATTTTAAGGAAAATCCGGCATGTGGAGTTTACTCATATGATAAAACCAAAACCTATAAAGATATGTAAATAAAACATTTTTAATAAACATTCCACAGTTTTCAGATAAGATAAGTACAACCTCAACTTCAACAATGTATATATAATATAATGCCTTCCCAGAGGCTCCAAGTCTCTTTTACAACTTTACATCAATAAGTTAAAAAATACAATAATTCATCTAAGAGGAGTAATACAAGTCATTTTCAAACAACTTAAGTGATCAAAGACCATCACAGCTAACTAGACATTGCACGCATACCATTCCCAAGAACACCTGCAAAACTGGTTGGAAAATGGGAGTGAGCGAGCCAAACGGGCTCAGTGGGAACTATAAGGGTTTATATAAGAAAATACGTTAGAAAACCATGCATGCCATGCTATGCATTATAATGAAAGTAATTTTTATTAATGAGATGCATAGATATAACTCTTCTTAGGCAGAAAACCCACTTTTCATAATATACATTGCTCGCACTCTAGTACAAATACATATACTCTAGAGTAATCAATATCATGAAAACATTTTGTGCCATGCATATATATAATGTCCCCTACCCAAAGTATAAGAAAGACAGTATATGTATATCTCATCATACTATATATGCCATAACACTGTGACCAGATCTATCACATCAATCATATACACAAACGTCATGTCTAGGATTTTATCTATGTGTGCACACAGATCACGATCAAACTTGGTTTCTTCTGCCCCCAAGGCAAGGACCACCTACCGGGTCCACCTAGACGGAGAATGTCCCGAAGGCAATAATATAAACTCACGTAGTCACTAAGGCTATACGCTACAGGTAATAACCAAGTATCTACTCGGTACGAATGGTGTGGCCATCCGATAATAAATCCAAACAATATCCAAAGAATAATAAAGTCATCAAATCAAGGAAATCATAAGAACATAGAATTCAACATGTGTAGATATATATATATTCCACTGGTATTTGTACAACTAGCATACAATTATTCTAGTTATGTGTACATATGCATATTGTAGAACATATAGTGGTATTGTTGTTGTACTTGGACTAAACCTGCCAGGTCCGTCAACTAGTGACTTCATTAAGAATATCATGAATTTAGTTGGTACTATAAGATTTTCGTCAATGTGGCACCAAGCCAAGTATAATCTAGTTTTCATAGTATATCCGTTCTATGTAAACCTTCCCTTAAGACCATAATAATTTGTTTATACATAAGAGGCTTATAATCCTGCCCAGCATAGTTACGGACTGGTCAAACAAGTAAGAAAGCCCATAAATTATAAACCACCAGCCGAAGTACAACAACAATATATGAGTAAACAAGGCCAAAACATACTTTTAAAACCATGTATAGCCTTATAAGTACGCGTACTATAGCATAATGTTCCCAATCATACCCGTATATAGCGATTTTATACCAATCTTTAGAAAATTAAAGTAGAAATTGGTGTTTCTTGTATAATCCTTTAATTATACTCGTATTGAGTCCAAATCAAACAAAGAATCAAGAGAAATTAACCCAAACCCCCATGAACATGCGATTTTGAGTAAAAACCCTAGGTTTTGTTTGATTTAGTATAAATATGTTACAATACCTTAAAAACAAGCTTTAATATTATTGTTCCCACCTAGAAGTGTAAATGTGTTAATCCCTTGAAGAATTGCGGAAGAAAAGAGCCGTAGAAGTGTAAATGCGAAAACCCCCAATTTGTAGCTTTAAAACCCTAGAAATGGTGATGAAGAAAATGAATAGTATTTTTTTGATGTTGCTTTGGTGTGGTGGAAGTGTGTAGATGAAAACACCTCAAACCCTTTTAAAATCGCCTCTTATCTCTCTCTAAGAACTCTCAAATAGTGGGGTTCAAATGAGAAAGGAAGGAGAAGAAGATATATAAAAAATCTCACCCGCCCGAAGTAGTCGATTACTTCAATATCATGTAGTTTACTGTAATACCCCGTCCTTTCAATTCATTATAATCGTCTTCACTTATCCGTCCATTTCACCGTGAGAGGTGAAATCATGTATTGTGGAGCCTTATAGTGTACTACTATCTTTCACTAGTCACAATAGCCTCTTTACCCTCATGTGAGAGATCGTTTAGTGATTCGGGTGGTCCAAATCAATTTTGGCTTGTAAATCGTAAGTTTCGGTCATACGCGATTTCTTTGTTTCTAGCCAACTTTTGTGTACCATAACTTCTGCATTTCGTGTCCGATTTGGTTGTTGTTTGTACCTACATCTAGGTTTCATACCATTCTACAACTTTCATGTTTTAACCAAATTCCACTTCATACTCTTCGTTGGTCAAAACATCGTGCGAAGTAGGCCGGATACTAAATTCTGATAGTTTGGTGGAATTTCGACAAAGTGCTGTCTTCGGAGCATTTTTGGGTATTATTCATTCATAATTTGGGGAAACTTCCTTTTACAAAGTTGTAGATCTTCAAGTTAGCCTTCTGGGGACATAAAGATCACCTAAATTGGAGTCCCGAGCGGAAAGTTATGACAGAATTATGAACAGTGCTCCAGATCTAAAAGGGTTGGTTTTGGTAATGGACTCCATGATCGATCATGGGGTATACCATGATCGATCATGGCACCCTGAATGTCGGTTTTGACTATGTTTGACCCAATTTTTCACCTCTTTAAACCCCATACATCACCATTTTCAACCAAGACACATACACAACACATTTGGGGGTTTTAGAGAGAGAGAAAGAGAGAGGTAGGTATTTTTGATAGATCATTGAGGAATCATTTTGTCTATACAAGATTTAGGGCCAAATCTGCACTATTCATCATCCTCTTCATCTCTCCCACCTTTCGAGCTCAAGCGGAGAAGCTAGGGTTTCGTGATGTTGACGAGGGAGCTTCATCAAGCCTTCATTTTTTTGAATTTAAGCTCTTGAGAGGTGGGAACACTAGTACCCAAACTTTATTTTAAAGTATTATGTATTGTAAGCTTTAAATCAAACCAAGCTTAAGGTTTTTAATCAAATTGCATGTTCATGGGGCCTTGGGGGTATTTTCTTGGAATTCTATGTTATCGTATTGTTGTTATATATATACCTTAAGAACTAGTTTTAAGAAAATGGTTGAAACTAGCCAGTCCGTAACTAATCCAGGCAAATCTTTGACACTTTTGCTTTGGAAACAATTTGAAAACTATATGGGGAAGTTCATATCCAGTTAAATAATTATAAATTATGGCTAATGTTTGGCTTAGGGCCAATTTGATGTTATACCAAGGAATTCCCCTATTGATGAGTTTGGGAACTAAATTTTAATCAAGTTGCTAATTGACGGACTGGATGAATCTAGTTTGACGTTCAACATATGTATCATTATATGATATTTGGAAAAGTAATTTTGTTTTATATATATATTATATACATACATATATACTAAACGTACCTTTGAGCCAAGCTTATGGGATTCTGGTGTTTCATGCTTTCGTAAGCTATAATTGTGATACTTATATTAGTATGGATGTATTGAGTTTACTTTTGAGATGATGATGGTTTTTCATTACTTATATTTTAGTTGGCTAGTAGATGAGTTCGATATGAACTATTGTATTAGTTAATTGGTGCAATTGTTCGTCTATGGATTGAATACTTGAGTAATTCTATATATACACAAACATGAGTGCGCTAGTATATGATCGGTCCCAAGTTGCGTCTCTAACGATTAAGACCCTAAGTTGGGACAGAGCGCCCCTTGGTGAAAGACCCGAAATCATGCACGAAAAATAACGGGAGGCCTTACTGCCGCATGGTTCAAAGGCCACGAAATGCAGACCTGGTTGTACACTGGGATAGTCGCGAATTATCGAGATGATTGTCTTGGATGATATACGTTCATATGATACAATTGTAGTACCAAGTTTTACAAACTAGCCAATGGTTTTATATATATGATTTGGAAGTACATACTTTCTTGTTATGGATTACTTATATCTCAGCGACACTTATTTTACCATACGAATGAGTTTTACAAATATATTATGTTATCAGTGTGATTTCAGCTGTATTTTCAAGTGATCTCTATCTTATTATATTTTGGGGATGGGAAAGCATTACCGTGCATATTATAAAATGATCATCATAGTATTTATACTATAAATCTATAAATGTTTACAATTTATAGAGATGGCGTATTCACACAACATATATGAAAGGAACCAGTTTGACTTTTGCACATTGCATGTATTGTTTTGAAAAAGCATTTTTATATGTAAAACCTTATAGTTCCCACTGAGCCGATTTCGCTCACTCCTATTTTCCCAAAACAATTTTGCAGGTACTCTTCGATGGATGGCATGTGTACGAGTCTAGGGAGCCTCTGATAGCTTAGAAATATGTAGTTGTCTAAGGACGACTTGATGATTATAAAACCCATATCTTTTGAATGCTTTGTGTAATTGAATTAAGATATCACGTGTCGTCAAAATGTTGTATAACTTATTAGTATTGCTTGGGACCTCGTTGGAGGTAATTGGATTGTACAACATTTGTAACTAAGTGGTTGGATATGAATCTTGCTTTCAACATCTATACATCTATAAATCCCTCAATATTCACCCCAATCCACGACTCTCGTGTGAATCTGGTTTTCATATCAAAATAAGCATCTTGCATTTAGTCCTAGTCATCATGCATATAGATGACTGTTAGGAAAGACTCTAACCTTGAATTCGTCAAGAGTCTAATATGATCGATGTTGCCTCTTCGCTTACTAGGACGAGGATCGACTTGCCCGGTCAGGTCGCAGGATGCGGGGTAGTGCCCAGTTAAAACAATTGAGTTTTTTAGGTATTTTGGTGCGTTTTTAGAGTGCCAGCTGCATGCCACAGCCACACAGTCCCACGAACTGTATGGCTACCCCCTGCGGTTGGCCTATTTTGGAGTGTTTTTGGCGGAAATTTCCCTATAAATAGGACCCTTGGGCTCTTATTTTAGTCATCAACACTTAATTGAGTTTTTGGAGAAAGGAAGTTCTGTCGAGATCATTAGAGAGTCTTTTTAGAGAGAAAGTTAGAGAGAAGTTCTAGAGAGAGAAAGTTTCAGAGAGAGTCTTTAGAGAGAGAAAGCTTTAGAGAGAGAAGGAAGCAAGCAAGGAAATCAAGGCAAGGTTCTTATTTCTTCTTCAAGCGCATTAGGTACGTCTTTCTACAACTCTCTTGAATTTCAATACTGCATTTAAATATCAGTTTTAATACAAAAAATTAGATAACTTGCAAAGAAGTCCATTGCTTTCAAAATAAGTACTTTCTAAGTTTTACAAGAAATTTAAAATCTGTTTTGAAACGTTTTCAAAACAAAACAAAAATACAAAAACAGTTTCCAAACAAAAGGAACTACTAGACTCTGATTTCATTCTACGAATGAATATGTAGGCGCTCGCAAAGCTTGAATCTGATTTCAAAATACTGTTTTAAATTGAATTTACCTGGAAAGGACTATTCTGAAAATAATTTAAACTACTTACAAGATATCTAAAATATGAATTAAATACATGGTCCATTAAGAGACTGAAAGGGAGAATTGGGTGCCTAACACCTTCCCAATTCGTAACGTAGTTCCCGAACCCTAGCAAAGTATATTTTTAAACTATGGTTTCAAACGTATGAAAGATAGTTCATTTTTGAATTATCATTCGTACGATCTTTTGTTTGTTTTCTTGTAAAACAAACTGGCGACTCTACGAAACACGTTTTCCTTCAGAACAAAGAAAACCGAGAACGAGGACTTCTCAAGAGTCGGGGGTCCGGATTCTCACAATCCATTAATCAATTTCCTCAATATATAACATTTATACATCCAATGGATACCTCATGTATATCAAATAACACATGTATATCAAATATAAATGGCATATCTTGCTTCAAATCACATGCTCATGGCTTTATAAATCATAAAACGCCATTATCTTCATTTTTCTTGAAATTCTTGAAACAAAAAAAAAATATGATGATTATCATTGAATAAACCATGTAACAGGGTTTTTAAAACAATTAAACCCATACCTCAAATCAATAAGTTAAAGAGAAGAGAAGAAGATGAAAACCGAAACCCCGTTAGATGTAATCCTAAAATTCCTACGTCACAGCTATCCTCACATCGTGTAGAAAAAATTCTTCTAAAAGTCGAATCGAGTTCTGGAAACTATATAAAGATGAAGTCTAGAGAGAGAAAGAAAGAATAAGCTTAGCTTTGGTTTCAAGAGTGAAAAATGGTGGAAAGTGGTGAAAAAAGGTTCTGGAAGCCTTTAATAATGTGCAAACGACTCAACATCAGTCTCCTGTTGGCCTTAATAGGCTCCTGTTAGGCCCATAACAGGTGCCTCTCTAATAACAAGGAAAAAATAAATCCAGGACCATCCCAAATAACCGCCTAGTTGCATCACGATTCAAAAATAAATCCAGGACCATCGCAATCTATAATTTGGATCGGATGGGTTTAATACATCCGGTCATTCAAAACCTCCAAATTCTCCCATTAAACAATATGAGAATGATCATGAACATACCGATGAAGTATCGACACATGAAAGACATCATGAACATAAGACATCTGCAGAGGCAAAGCTAAACAATATGAGACGTTCCTGATACGTTCCAAGATTTCAAACGGCCCAATATAACGAATGGCTAATTTCCCTTTGCTACCAAACCATGTAATGACAAAACGAGGCTTAATTTTCAAAAACATATGACCACCAACCTCAAACTCTAAAGGACAATGACGTTTATCGGTATAACACGTTTGCCGACTCTGAGTTATAAGAATGCGTTTCTAAATAACCTTAAATTTTTCAGTGGCTTGTTCTACCAATTTCAGACCCAACAAGGTTCACTCTCCGACTTCGTACTAACAAATCGGAGATCTACAGGGACGACCATACAGGGTTTCATAAGGTACCATGCCTATATTAGCCTGAAAAATATTGCGGTATGCAAACTCCACCAAAGGCAAATGCTCTATCCAATTCTCTTGAAAATCGAGGGTACGCCCCCAACATATCCTTAATATTTGAATGACCCGTTTACATAGTTTGCAACATCACATTTCATACCACTCGGACCATAATTTAGGCACAAGTCCCAATACATTTTCGTACATCTCAGATGAATAGAAAATTTAGAATAATAGGCTTCACTTAGAATATCATTTCTAAATTCCAAATCTTTCAGTACCACCAATCCATCTCGAACCCGAATTCCACCATCGAACCCAAAGTTTGTATTCACCATATTCGGCCTTCGTAGCCAAACGGTCACCTATCATCCGAAGTTCTTCATCTACATGTTGGGCATCAATCACCCTTTGTTGAATCACTATTGGACAATTATATTACAAAGGTAAGCTTGGTTATCATCTTGACTTACCATGAGATTATACCTTTGCAATTCTTGCCTTTGCTTCCATTATCGATATCGTAGAGCAGCTAAGGTCCCTTGGGATTTTCGACTCAAAGTATTAACTACAACATTAGCCTTGCCTGGGTGATACTATATAGAAAAATTATAATCTTCCAAATATTCTATCTACTGGCGCTGCCTAAGATTCAAACCTTTCTGGGTAAATATATATCTCAGGCTCTTGTGATCGAAATAAACTTTAAATCTTTCACCATATAGATAGTGACGCCAAATCTTAAGAGCAAACACAACTGCAGCTAGCTCTAGATCGTGGGTAGGATAGTTTTCTCGTGTTGCTTAAGTTGACGGGAAGCAAAAGTCACAACATGCTTTTCTTGCATAAGTACGCAACCCAAATCAAATCTAGAAGCATCACACACTACAGCAAATTAGTAACGTCCCCTTTTTTTCATCTATAACAATCAAAGTCCATTTCTAGCCCGCAACACAAAAAGTCCGTTACTGAATCTAATAAAACCGTAACTGAATTTAATTAATAAAATTGGTTTTATGTTTATAAACCTATAACGGACCTAAAATAGGTATTAATGTTATATATCAGTTGCTGACAACTTTTTTTATTATTCAAAATCAATAAGCTATTTATTTTTATTGAGAAAAAATTGAACATCTAAAACAATCCATCCAAAATTCCATTCCCTCTTTCACATATTACTCTCCCGCTCGACAAAACCCCCACATCCTCACCACTCTCACCGCAATTAGATCTTCGGAATCAGATCGGCTGGCTCTCTCCTCTCTCATTGGTTGTTGGTGCTCTCCACTTTCTCTGGTCGTTGGTCCGGAATCACTGGTGGAGTTTTGAAGGTCTTCTTCTTCTTCTTCTTCTTCTTCTTCTTCTTCTTCTTTGTCTTTAATAACTTCATTCTCAACTAGGGTTTCTTGATTTCATATTCGTTTTTGTAAGGGCTATGTCAATTTTTGGATCTTCATATGGTAATGGGTTTGTGTTTGCTGTTACTAAGCGTATTTTTTATTTATTTATATATTTATAATTAGAATTTTGATTCATTTTATATTCGTTTTCCTCCTTCTCTTCTCAAAATCCTATTTTTTTATTTATAATTTCATATTCGTTTTTCTTCATCTGCTCTCTTTGATTTCATATTGCTTTGATTGAAAGAACTGTGCTTAGGCCCCGCCACCTCCTAACTCCTCTTATCCTTGGTGAAACGAGTATTTTACAAATGGTTAGGAGGCAATTGAAATTGTACGTAGAGATCTATGTAGTTGGCTTAGAACTTAGGTAAAATCTCACCACCACAAGTTTCTTTTAATGGGACATTTTATAAATTAGTCATACTATTAAGACATGTTTCTAGGTCGCTCTTTTGGAATGTTAATACGGATATTTCATATTTCTGCTTCCTGCTTAATTTACTGGTAGATTAAGATTACCTTGTTGACCTTTTTCTTAGTCTCATCACGGCTTACATACTGTTTGTTAAAGCGTAAATGCGTAATAGGTTGAGAAATATATTGCTAGGTAAAAAAGGATTCCATTACTAAGTGTTTTCAACTGGCAGGGGCTATATGTTAGTTTTTGATTTCAGATTCGGTTTTTTTTTCTCTATTTATTTATAATTGGAAGGCACCTTGTGGGATATTGTTAGGAACAAACTAGATGCTACTAGTTTCCAAGTAGGATCTTGGGATATAAATGACGAAATAAAATTGCACAATAAAAATTATTTGGCACAACAATACACCAATCTCACAGCACAAAGAATTACGTGGTATCGGCGAATTGCCACTAGTCCACGGAGCGCACCAAATTCACTATATCAAAAGAAAGAGTGGTTTACAAGACTGGTCAGTAGACCTATACATGCACACTGTGTATCTCTCAACACTCAAAAAATAGACACTGCAATTTTTCTCACCTAGAAAATTGCTTCTATTTTTCTCACTCAACACTTTGAAAAATTAGAAACTGCAATGCTCTCACCTAGACACTTAGAGCTCTCTTTTGCTCTCTTCTTAATTTAGAGCTCTTGTTGTTGATAATAAAATGCATACAAGTACCCCCTATTTATACACCAACAAGCATCCACCAATCTTGAAATTTTACATCCTTAGTTAGCATATTTTGAAAAAAATTCACCAAACCATTCAAAAAATCAACATTTTCTAGAATGTGTAGAAAATTGGCCATTTGAATTTTTCTCCCATTCTAGAAAAATATTGACCATTGAATATTTGTTTGATTTTTATTTTTTCTTCATTTTTTTGACAGATATAACATTAGTTTAGTGGATTTAGTATGTTAAAAGATTTACAAAAATTTTGTAGTTTCCATTATGAATTTGAGTGTCTCAGTTCCTTTAGTTTAACGTATATAATTGGTACCAAGGTCGACTCTTTAATTTTCTATAGTTAATTGATGCACTTGTGCACAAACATATAAATTCCCCCCTTTCTCATGTTAATCTTGAATGTTGTTCTAATGGCCCGCTTTGATATTTATGATAGGAGTGCTAATGACAATAGCCATTATTTTGCTCTAGCCTCCCATTTGGAGATTTTCACAAATTCAAAGAAGTACGTCAAGTTTGAAAAATCACTAAGCTAGCCATCTACGTCGAGATAAAGAAGTAGGTAAGTATCTCCCCTTCCATTTCCCTCTTTATCTTTCATTAGTGATTGTGATTTTATAATTTAGGAAATCTTCTTGATATTGGTTCATAGTTTTGGGTTGTATATGTGGAAAAAGTTGTTAGAAATCGTGAAATTACATGTGTTCTAGCATATTCATGCTGTTGTACAAAAATTGCAATAAATAATTGTAGAAAACTCTGTTTCTACATAAACAATACAACTGCTAGTGTTGCATTGTGGCAGGATTGAGAACAACCATTTTTTGCAGAAATTGAAGCCGGTATGCACAAAACTGAAAATAACTGAAGCTGCAGCAAAGAGGAACAATCAATGCGGTTCTTCATCATTGGTATTAGATTTAGCATTAGTTTCTTCCTAAATTTTCTAAGGATAAACAAACACTTTCCATTGATTATCATAGGTGTGATATGTTGCATCTAATGCTTCTGCCAGTTTCTGCTGTGTATCAACAGTTTCTTCCTCCCTCTTTTTTTGGTTTGCAATTAACAGTTGCCACTGATGATCATCAGGGTTAGAGACTTGAGTGTGAGGTTTATCTTTTGTCCCTCTAGCAAAAGCTTTTTTCTCTCTAATGGCAGCCTTTCTGGTTTTCATTTGTTTAGAAAGAGAAGGCCCTTTATTCTGCATTGACTGCCTCACTAGAGAAGAATTTGGAGTATACACTGATCCACTTGACATGGAGGGAGGGGAGGAAGGTGAGGGAAAGGCAGCATTCCATTTCTTTCAAATTAATTTTTGTTTTTCATTTCATTTTTACTTTAGAATTTGGCTTAAATATTCAAGATTCGTTGTGATATATGCCAATTCTGTTGCTGCTATGCATGTATTGAATTAATTTAAATCTTTTTATCGAGATGTCTAAAATTGATAAAAAAAAATCTTTAAAATAATCAATATACCGAATTTCACAACTTAACATTAAGTTGTATTGAATTGGGGGACTAAAGCACAAGAAAAAAAATTATGCCATAAAACTAAGTAACATACTAAGTAGATTCCATTTTTAAAAAGTGTAACTACGCTTCTAGTTGATCTTTGATGAGTATTTTATTTTACTTTATTTTATTTTATTTTATTTTATTTTACTGTTTGCTGATAATATATCGTGTATTATTTGCACACTAAGGCATTCGATTCTCCTCACTCCTTTCCCTCAAATTGAACCTGGTCTATCAGTGAAACCAGGGGCGGGAAGGGATTTATGTGCGGGAAGGGAAAGTTTAGGGGTCATTGTGTAATTTTGGGCGAGGCTGCTGTGTGCAATTAAGCTAATAAGTTTAGGGGTAGGTGTTGTAATATAAGTTAGTAAGCAAAGTTTGGCGAGGTGCGTGTGTAATTTTTGGGCGGGGTGGCTTTGTGTAATCAGCGGTATAACTTGAAGGTATAAGTTTGTAATATATACTAAGTTATATGTTATAACCTAAATGATCAGGCAGCAGTTCACTTTCTCATCTTTCTTCTTCAGGCAGCCGTTCTTCACTGCCATTCATGTTTTTTTATATTTTTTTCTGAAACATAGCCTCCATTTTATTTTGGCAGTAGCAATGAGGGTAGTAGCTCCTCTTTCCATCTTCATTTTTCATTTGTTCCGGTATTTTACGTTAGATTTCTTTTTTACAACTTATACATTTTGTTTTAAATTTTCAAATATTAAGAATTAGGTGTTTTAATGTCGACTTGCTTCTTAAATTGTTAATATATTTGTTTGTTGGTTATTTTTTATTAATGTTGATTTTCTTCTTAAATTGTTAAATATTGACATTTGCTTTTAGGTGTTTATTAATATATTTGTTTGTTAGTTATTATTTGTTAATGTTGATTTGTTTATTAGATTGTTAAATATTTATAATAAATTTTGTTATTGAGGTTGATTTGCTTATTAGATTACCATTTGATAAGTTAATATTGAGATTAATATATTTATTTTTTGGTTATTCTAGTTGATTCTATATTGGCTTAGAAAATTCTTGAACAAAACTTTTTTTTGGCCCCACCTAAATAAAATTCCTGGTTCCGCCACTGAGTGAAACCCATCCCTATATATATATATTAACAAAGGTGAAAATTTCATTAATAGGTTCATTATTTCTATTTCTATGTCAATTCAAATTCTGTTTTGATTTTGCTTTTTAATCCATATCTTTTAAGGTTCATTTCTCACACATTACTGCATTGGATTAACAAATGCAGTTAAAATTTATTCATGGCAAATCTTACTTTAGTCAGGGGATTATTTCATTTCTCCCTATATCGAAGATTGGACTTGTGTTAGATTCACAAACTTAAGAAGTAAATTAGAATTAATTTATCAACAGGTTAGCTATTTCTTTATTATTGATCTCTTGCGGAGAAGGTACTGTCACTTGTGCATTACTTTATCTTCTTTATGTCATTTCTTGTTGATTGGGAACATTTATGATCTAGAACCACTAGTTAGATATCCCTTTTTGATTAATAACATGTTCAAATAGGTTTAGGATGCCGCAATCCTCTTCTACAGTTTCCATTTCTTATAGTTTTGAATATAAGTTATTTACTAACCTTTAAAATTATTTTTCTGAAAGAGTTAGTCATGTTTTAACCAAGAGAAAAAGTTAGAATGGAGATAAACTAATAAATTTGTAGATATTCTTAGGTTTCCTGTTCTCTAATCCTACATAAAGTAATCTATTGCTTTACTCTCTTATTTGATAAACAAAAAAAAATGTAAGTTCTATTTTTTTTTTTTAAATGCAAAATATGGGTTAGCAATTTGATTGGTCATGTAATAATGTATGATCCACAGCAATCAAGAAACAAACACATTATGTAATTTACTTGTTATCTTTTGTATGTCTAGTATTATTATTATTTTTTTTAATTTGAAATTCGGAATCCTTTTGGCATTTTGACAACAATTATTTGATAAATAAAAATGGTGCACCTTACCTGTGTGGGCATGATTTAGGGGGTAAATGGATGGATTTTTTGATGAAACTTGGTGAAGATGATCTCCATGATTAATATCATCCCCAACAAATTCAACTAGGTAATGGGTTATGATGCGATCCCGGATCGTCTTTTCTACCAGTTTGATGGATCCTCAACCCGTAGTCTATAAACAGACTCGAACCTTGGAAAACGTCGAAGAGATGGAAGGCGGAAACCTCAACCCAACCCTTGATAACAAGAATCGAACCTTGGTATAAGTCGAATTACGCCACAATCAATTGATGGAGAATTGATTGATAAGTCAAGAACAATACGAATTAAAATTAATTCAAAACTGTTCAACAAGTTCTTAAGAACTTAAAGGAGCAACACTCAAATTCGTAATTAATCACCATCAAACAATAGCGTTAACTCCTTTAAATAGGAGGAAAACAAACCCTAAACGAAAATAAAAACACAAACGGGCTAAGCCCACTTCGAAAATAAAGAATAGTCTAAAACAAGCCAAAACACACTTAGCAGGCCCAACTCTAATCTAATAATTATCCACAATCCATGGGCTTCAACAATGCAAAATAAAAATAATAATAATAGTAAAACGCCATGAAATAATTCAGACGTGTGGTTCCACTTCTTCTTGGCTAAGCATTATTTTCCATTCGTGCTCTTCATCTCCTTGAATGCTTCTCCAAGCGTCAGCTTTATTCATCAGCTCGTGGACCATGCTCATGAGTGCTTCCTTCATCTTCCTTGCCCTAGCTCTGGTGATCGGACCACTTGGAACCCGGATGGGATCTGCATAGTCTTCACTCCATGATCCAGCTCCCGTGCTATCCTTCGACACATCATTCCCCTCCTCTTGAAAAGGAATTGTCCTCAATTCGTCACCTGCACTAAACGGACTTAGATCAGCAACATTAAATGTAGCACTCACATTATACTCACCTGGCAAATCAAGTTTGTAGGCATTGTCATTGATTCTGTGCACAACTTGAAATGGTCCATCTCCTCTCGGTAACAGCTTAGAACGCCTTTGAACAGGAAAGCGTTCCTTCCTCAAGTGCAACCAAACCCAATCCCCTGGTTCGAAAACCACCTTCTTCCTTCCTTTGTTCGCTTGTTGCACATACTGTTCAGTCCTTCGCTCGATATTTTGCCTCGCCTTCGCATGGATTTGTCTAACAAATTCAGCCTTTTTCCTGCCATCTAGGTTAGCATGCTCAACAGGTAATGGTGATAAATCCAAAGGAGCTAGCGGATTAAAACCATATACAATTTCAAAAGGAGAAAACTTAGATGCAGAATGAACAGATCGATTATATGCAAACTCAACATGAGGCAAACATTCTTCCCACTCTTTCAAGTTCTTCTTAATTATGGCACGCAACAAAGTGGATAAAGTTCTATTGACTACTTCTGTTTGACCATCAGTTTGTGGGTGGCAAGTAGTAGAAAACAACAATTTAGTGCCCAATTTTCCCCACAAAGTCTTCCAAAAGTAACTGAGAAACTTGGCATCCATATCAGAAACAATGGTTCTTGGCATGCCATGCAATCTCACAATCTCTTTGAAGAACAAATTAGCAACTCGTGGTGCATCATCAGTTTTATGACACGCAATGAAGTGAGCCATTTTAGAAAATCTATCAACCACCATGAAAACAGAATCATTCCCATTTTTAGTCCTAGGCAAACCCAACACAAAATCCATAGAAATATCAACCCAAGGGTCACTAGGAATGGGCAATGGAGTATATAAACCATGAGGGTTTAACTTAGACTTTGATTTCTTACAAGTAACACATCTCTCACAAGTTCTTTGAACGTCCTTTTTCATGTGAGGCCAAAAGAAGTGTTCTTGCAATACCCCTAAAGTCTTAGAGTACAAAAAAAAAAAAAAGAGTACAAAATTTTCCGGAATTCGTAATTAATCACCATCAAACAATAGCGTTAACTCCTTTAAATAGGAGGAAAACAAACCCTAAACGAAAATAAAAACACAAACGGGCTAAGCCCACTTCGAAAATAAAGAATAGTCTAAAACAAGCCAAAACACACTTAGCAGGCCCAACTCTAATCTAATAATTATCCACAATCCATGGGCTTCAACAATGCAAAATAAAAATAATAATAATAGTAAAACGCCATGAAATAATTCTGACGTGTGGTTCCACTTCTTCTTGGCTAAGCATTATTTTCCATTCGTGCTCTTCATCTCCTTGAATGCTTCTCCAAGCGTCAGCTTTATTCATCAGCTCGTGGACCATGCTCATGAGTGCTTCCTTCATCTTCCTTGCCCTAGCTCTGGTGATCGGACCACTTGGAACCCGGATGGGATCTGCATATTCTTCACTCCATGATCCAGCTCCCGTGCTATCCTTCGACTCATCAGGTTAGCCATAAAATTGATATATATATATATATATGAAAATTTCTAGCTGTTAAAATTTTAGATGTTTAGTTAACTCACTTCCTGGTTGAATTTTATGATGAAATGTGATAAAGATGGTCCTATTCATGGAGATTGTCTCCCCCAAAACACTCAACAACTACATAACAAATCATCCCAGTTATGTGGGTGTGACTAAATTTTAGTAAGCTACACATTTTATGAAAATAGAGCCTTTCTTTAGGAACCTGCCAGATAATTTATTGTGTGTGTACTTGCTAATAAAGTCAAATGATATATCTTCTCTCTAATAGTAGAAGGCTTCAACCCTTTCAAAAACAAACGTGTTTTCTCCTTAAGATTATTGTTTAAACCTTTCTCAAAATAGCTTAGACTTTCAAATTTTGCTTCGTACTCTGTCATGGACATATTCTCTGAAATAAAGGAACGGAAATCATCCCTTTGGATACTATGATGGACTGGTGAGAAAAAATGCTCTAAGAATAACTAGGTGAATTGCTTCCAGGTGGTAGGAGCATCCGCCCTCTGCAACACATTCCTCCACTAAACACCCGCCTGATCGATTAACTAATATGTATCGAGGTTGAGTTTCAGATCACCCAGTAAATGCATGACATTAAAGGCTCTCTCTATTTTATCGAGCCATAACTCCACAACGTCCGGACTGAACATCCCATTGAAGGTTGGATGGAATAACTTCTTAAACTTTTAAAAAGCCAACATAGCCCTATTCTCACTTGCCTGAATCATATCTCGAGGTTGTTCGATATGACTTAACACATTGGCCAACTCCCGGGCTATAGCACGAATGACATCTACAGACTCCCTTGAGGTTGAACTCTCAGGGGTGGCATTATTCTCTTTATCATCTAGTGGGGTCATTACTTCTATATGAAAACAAGAAGATCGTCACAACAGTTCATAAACACATTAACAGAGAATAAAATATATCTCATAACTTCACTTGTTACGTCCCACAACCCAAGTAATCGTAAACCTATCCTCTAATACCAAGTTGTGGCACCCCCGCCTTAATTAGCAGGATAACACCCGTAATTAAGACCTGGAGCGTCACTAACCCACCTTACACTAGTTAAACTAGGTTAAATAAAAATAATGAAATAATGAATCTAGATAAACCACATGACATGGAATAAACAACTATGATACCCGTACAACGGATGATAATAAAAAACAGAAATACAACACGTATAAATCGGAATGGCAATTCAAATTAAGATCATTTTTACCTATCTTTTAATAGGAGGGTAAAATTGGAATGGCATTTTAAAATTTTGTTAATGAGAAAAACAATGGCGATCTCTTGTAGTTAGTTGTCAAATTTTAGCCTGTTAAGAGTTACTGGGTAAAGGTGGGTTAGAGAGTGTAGTTATTGGTTATTTTCCCTAATTCGAATATCACCACAGTACATTTAGAAATTAGAGTACATTTTTTTATAGAGTAAATTTAGCAACAGTAGACCTTTGATAATAGTAGTTTAGAAACTATAGTACCTTTTTTTATTTTTTTAAAGAAATAATAACCTAAGTGGGAAATTCATAACCCACATCTACTCAAAATCTACACGGCCCTACAATTTGACTATAAGCTACTCAGCTTTTTTTTTTTTTTGGGACAGCAAAAAAAAGAAGTTACAAGAGCAGAACAACAAAATACCAAAAAGAAAACATAACACTTTGCAGCTATATTATACACATAATCTGCAGCTATATTACTAGGATCAAATAGAAAAATAAATGCGAGAACTCTAACTCAAGTGATCAACAGTAGCCTCAAATAAACAAAAAATAATAGGCTAATACAACAATAGTATAATATATTCAATTTCCTCAATATAGAAAGTTTGAGAAGCCTAGTACAAGTACATAGCTTAGTAAAAATTACTCAAATTATTTACCTCTTTAAAAATATTATTATATATATGAAAAAATTTCCATAAAAACCAAGTTTAAGGATCATCCTCTACGGATTGAGACTTTTGCAGGGGTAAACAAATGAGTTTTTTTATGAAAATTGCTAGAGATGATCTACATGGTTAGTAGATTATCTTCGGAAAATTTCATAAAAATATTCAACTGGAAAGTGGATTCATTAAAAATATATATATATATATGTCCACAAATGCGCTAACACACACATATATAAATTTTTTAATGAATCCACTTTCCAGTTGAATTTTTTGATGAAATTACATAGAGAAGAGATTATATTCACGAAAATTCGTTAAAAAGCTTGATCAGTTTTCCCCTCAAAAGCCCAATCTATACGGAATGGTCCTTTCACTTTGTCCTTTTGGGAGAGAGGGGGAGAGAAAGTAATCTAATCAAATTGATAGCAGCAAACAGATCTAAATGTTTAACATTCACATTCACAAATAACAAAAAAGAGCACAAATTCATACAAAGTGTAAGATCAGATTATGAACTATATAAAAAAGTTCCAAATAAAACAATAAACTTCACATTAAGATCTGATTATAAACTACGTAAAACATATTCAAACAAACATAGATTCGTACAAAGTACATGTGTAAGATCTGATTGTTTATACCTTCTATGATGAAAGAAATCAAAATAAATCTACAATAGCTAAACTTGGGATGAAGAGATCTGTTTGATACCTTGATACACTAATTAGGATACCACCTATGAACAAGAAAAAATACACCGATTCAAACCCTAATTTTTTGACAAATAATTCCAAATTTCAATATAGAAAGTACAACAACTATAATCGAAAACATACCTTGAATGCAACAACAATAATCAACTAAGGGGAGAGAGGAGTACAAACCCTAGGTTGTGAGTGAGGGGGGAGGGAAGTACAAACCATAAGCTGAATCAATTAGAGGTGATAGAGTGATACGATATTTGGGGTTTTGGTGAGAGATCATCCTTTTCTTCCTAGGGATTTGGCTGAGACTGTATACGTTATTTGTGTTTTGGGGTTTGGCTAAGACCGTAAGATTTTAGGATATTTGGCTAAGAGTAACATTGGGTGATATTTGGGAAAAAAGTAGGAGGGAGTATTCCCATGTGCAAGAGCTACATTTTATTAAGTATTGTTTCAGTCTTAAACTAAGATTACTGTTTGAAGCGCGGTGTCATGGTCCTTGACCGTGACAATATTTTTCAAAAGGAGTGCACCCAGCAAGTTTAGCGACTATTGCACCTTCTTTCGGTCTAAAACTGTTACAAACATTTGTCACGGCTAAAACTGTGACAAAGGCTCCACATTTTTTAGTGACAATCCGGCCATTTTGGCGTAGTGGACTTAACCTCGTTTTAAATCGGGTTTTATCCACTTTTGCCCCATTTTTTAGCTATACTTCAAAGGAGAGTTAGAGAGAGGTGAGAGCTTATTTGTGAGGGGATTTTTACACATCCTTCATTCTACACCAAAGATATGGGTTCCAAACCTCCATCTCATCCACTATTTATCATCTTTAACCTCTATCTCCTTTCATAAGAGCTTGAGGGCGAGCTAGGGCTTCGCGATTTAGAGTCAATGGTTTCATTAACTTAAGGATCTTGCTTCTCTAAGGTGGTAGCACTACTATTACTAAACTTGTTTTTCAAAAGATTACTTGTTGCATTAGAGATTTCTACTTAAATTGGGAATTTTCTTGAAAACCTAGGTTCTTTGCATCTCCTGTGGGTTGGGCTAGACAAAGCTTCAATTAATGGTTAATATTGATGGATTAGGACATCAATTGTATGATTTAACAACTAAATCCATGTTTTAGTTCATACACATAAAGATTATTAAGAAACCCATCTTGTAGTTACATGTTTAACCTAAAAATTGGGGGTTTTAGGATTTGAGCTTCAAGAATGCTTGATTATGGGCTATGAATGATACATGCACATAAATGTATCCTTAGTTGCAAGTGTAGAACATTATTTACGAGATTTATACCAAAAACTCACTAAGGCGGAGCAATACGCAATAACTTGGAGTCTAATGCCTTACGTAGACTATTGTTAGCATTAGTGATGAGAATATAACCTGATACATTCTAGAAATCTAATACACTTAGTTTGGTAGGTTGAAGGTTGTTGTAGCCGTAGTCATAAGAGGCTTGTAACAACCCGCCTAATTAAGCCGATGTTAACGGATGCTGTATCTAATTAACAGGACATGGACAAATAGACATAACCGATAAATTAAACAATGTAGAGAAATCTAATAAAAATTCGGCGTGAAGTATACGTATCTCAAGGAAATACCAACCTGTATAACAAACCAAAACATCACATAGATATAGAATACTACTCAATTCGATTATAATCCAAATACAAAATAGTCTAATAAACACAACCAGCATAATCACCCGACAAACCGAAATCCATGATACAAAACCAAGTTTGAAATTACAACCTAGAACATCCATAGATAGCACATAGTACTCAAACTTAATTAGAAAATACATATTTTCCTCATTAATAAGAGAATACACTAGTAATTCCATAGGGACATCAGAGAAGACTCTAAGAAGAACTCGGACCTGATCCATGACCTCTACTTGTAACATGTGGTACACCTGAAAGATAAAATAAGGGAATGGGCCAAAAATGGCACAATGGGAACTATATGGAAAGGGAAATGCAATGTATGGACATGTCACAATATAAGGAATTACAACGTTAAAGTCGTTAACAAGGATTTCCCAATTTGTACTATTAATAAGAAAAATCCATTTATTATACAGCAATATATGTCGATTTATTACCAACATAAAACTCACATGATAACTGTATAAGCGCCCATCCACCTCCTCCTCCTCCTCGATCTAATACCGATACTAGACGGAAATACGTATCACATAAGCACCCCATCTTACCATGGGTCAGTGCAATGGAAACCAAATTTAATAGGCACCCCATCTTATCATGGGCCGGTGCAATATATATAAATAAAAAGATCTCATGCGTATCTATACCAGTGCCGATCCAGTCTAAAAAATATGTCCATTGTCATTCATATCTTAGTAGTAATATCGCTCAGGGAAAATTTTATTAAAATTAACTAGTGTATCCCATGTCATCTTAATAATGTTACCCACTAGATAATATGTTATCACATGCTTAAAAGATTATAAAGTTTACCTATAATACAATTCTTGGATTAATTACACAATTTGCCCCTTTAACGCTAAAATTTAGTAGAATAGTACTTTTCTTTTATAATAATGTAATTACACCGAAAAGGGCCAAAAATAAAACCATTAATAATAATAAAACATAATCCAAAATATCTGATTTTTTGCATGAATTTTACTTGTTTTAGTCAAAATTTCTCAATTTTAACAATTTAGCAAAAACTAGTAAGAGGAGTAATACTAGACCCGCTAATAACCTTATCGAACGCCTCGTGCATGTTTAACCTCAAGCTTAAGTATGATTTTAAGATCATTAACATTATGAAATTTGGTAAATTTGGATAAAATAAATCTATTATAAAACATGCAAGCGACGTTTCTAGCGATTTCAGTACCAAAATCTCAAAATAACCCATAAATACCAACATGCACTACGATCAGCCCTTAATTCTATCATCAACCACTCATATAATAATTTTACAATGCCACCATCAAACTTACTACAACCAAGAGTTCTACATCATATCTAATTTTGAGAACTTTGGCAAACTTGAAATTATAAATTGATGCTAAAATTAGATATGAAAACAATCCCATTTTGTAAAATGTAGCCATTTCTATTAGGTGCAAGTTTGGAAAGTATTGGGGTTCTCATGATGATGTGAACCTTATAAATCTTTCTGGTCCCAAGCTTTTTATCTGACGTATAAATTTCAAATGATTGAAATACATTTAGAAGACATTGGCTACCCTCCTAACCGAATTGAAGATGTGAAGGCTCGAGTGAAAGCACACTTAAATAGTAAATGTGGAGCTTATAAAGAGACAGATGTAGAAATATCATATGTGGAGGTACGTGTGAAAGTGGGTGATGATGATGTAGATGATGTGGAAACAATAACGGAAAAGAGGCTTCAAAGATAAAGAAGGGAGGCTAAACTCAAAGAGATAGCCAATGAAGTAGATAAGTACTTGAATGATTGCATACAAAAGTATAAGGAATGAAGAATTCAATTTATTAGATTGGTAGAGGGTAAATAGTGGGTACTATTCAACACTTGCTAATATTGCTAGAGATGTATTTGCAAAGCTTGGATTTTCTATGGAGTGGCCTTAATCCGTTTGTGATTTACCATGAAGCCTAGTAACTTTCCTGAGCCAACCCCAAAAGTGCACTTTGCAGCGATGAGCTTTATCATACAATGCCAAAGGATTTCGAATGTTCTGTCGATATCAGAGACGTGATCGGACCCTTCCCTTCTTTTTACCATCTTATTGTCTGCATAAATATCCATAGACTTGCCAATTTCATCCCGAAACATTTTGGTGACTAGCCTTTGGTATATTGCTCCGGTACTTTTAAAACAAAAGGCATCAATTTATAACAATACGAACCCATTGTTGGGCCGTGCTCTCTCGATCTAGACCAAATAGGGTGATCTACTATTAAATTTGAATAAATATCAAAGAAACTTATTCTTTCATGCCCTGCCATTGAGCCCACCAATTGATCGATCCTTGGTAGAGGGAAACCATCTTTAGGGCAAACTTTGTTCAAGTAAGTGAAATATACATAAACTCTCCATTTTATATATTTTTTTAACACAACGAGGTTGGATATCCATGTAACACCCGGTTTAATCATCTCTCGTAAATCACGGCCTAAGTCGCGTATAAGGCAAATTCGGGCTCCGGATGGCCAAATTGGGTTCTGGAAAGGTTGGAATGGTTTGGAAACTTCCAACAAGTCATATCAACATATTTAATTTTATTATAATGACCATAAGTTATTTCGGGTGGCTCAGACGGAAATCGGCTCGAAAATCACAAGTTTGGAACCTACACGATAAGTTATTTTTACCCGACTTTGAATGACCATAACTTCCTCATCCGAACATCAAATGAGTCCCCGTTTTCGGCCACGTCTTCATTTCAATTCTCTCTACAACTTTCGTGTTTTGGCCGAGACCAAATTCCAACTCCTTGATGCCCAAAAGTGCGTACGAAGTAGAGCTATTGACCAAAAACTAAAGGAGGCAGAAATTAAGGCATGGAGTCGACTCCATGAACACTGGGGGAGTCGGCTACATGGTTCTGGCAAGATTTTTTATATTTCTTCATCTCCTTTCTTCCTCATTTCACCCCAACCATTGGAGAGTCTTTAGAGAGAGAAAGAGGGGCGAATTTGAGGGGATGAAGAGGGATTATTCAAGGCCTCTTATCCCACAACAAATCCATGCCATCATCATCATCTCCATCATCATCTACATCATCTTCTCCACCTTCATCCACCATTTCTAGGGTTTATAGCTACAAATTAGGGATTTTCGCATCTACGCGGTTTCGGCTCGATTCTTCCGCAATCCTTCGAGGGATTGACCCTCTTAAGGTGGGAACAATAGTATTTAAACTTCTTTTCAAGTTATTACAACCTATTTACACCAAATCAAACTAAACCTAGGGTTTCTACTCAAAGTTTCATATGCATGGGGTTTGGGTCAATTTCTTTGGATAACTTTGATAGATTTGCATCATATATGACATCAATAACGATTTTATACAAAAGACCCCAATTATAAATGATTTATAAGAAAGTTTGGTATATGACCTTCAAGTACGTATACGATTATATACGCTAGACTTTGATACACTTATGAATGATGTCATATATGGGATTTAAACTATATGTTTTGGACAAAGTTACATATATTAGTGGTATTGTTGTTGTGTTTTAAGTTATAAACCATATTTATGAGATTTTCTACTTACCTAGCCAGTCCGTTAGTATGCTAGTCAAATATATATATATATATATGTTTTGAATAAATAAAGTCTTTAAATCATAATGGGAGGTTATTTGGGAACTTATATACATTGTTTGAATGTATTAAACTTGGCTTGGGGCCAAATTGATGTAAACATATGAAACCTCCAAAACTGATGATTTTCTGGCCTCTTTTACTAATTGACGGACTTGGCGGATCTTGTTTGAGTTGAACAACAATACCACTACAAATTTTCAGGCGTATTGGCCTACACACTTCATAAACTTTATGTTGAGCTTGTATTTGGGTATTCTTGATTATATTATATTCTTTGATGAGATGATTTCTGTGATTTTATATCGGATGGCCACACCGTTCGTACTAGATAGATGGTGATTACCGGTAGCGTATAGCCTTGGTGGCTACGTGAATATTATTGTAGCGTGCGCCTTTATGGTGGCGTGAGGTAGCGTATGCCTGTGTGGCTGCGTGAGGTAGCGTATGCCTGTGTGGCTGCGTGAGGTAGCGTCTAGGTGGACCTGGTAGGTGGTCCCTGCCTTGGGCAGAAGAAACCGAGTGCCGGCTATCTCTGTACAGTAGATATATGAAAATCCTAGACGTGAGTTGATATATATATGATTGCTGTGATAGATCTAGTCGCGGTGTTGTGGCATATACAGTATGATGATATATATATTGCCTTTCTTGTACTTTGGGTCGGGCGCATTATATATGCATTTCACAAAAGGTTTTCTGAGCATTGGCTGCTTCAGAAATATAGTATATATATTTACACTTGTACATACAAAATGAAATGTATTTTACTCAGAGGTGATTCTTTATAGAGAAGCAGCTTATAAACTATTTTCATTATAATACATGGCATGGCATGCACGGGTTTTAATCTATTTTCCTATACAAAGTCTTATAGTTCCCACTGAGCCCGTTTGGCTCACTCCCATTTTCCAAACCAGGTTTTGCAGGTGTTCCCGGGGATGGTATGCTTATGGAGTCTAGATAGCTCTGACAGACTCTGATTACCCAAGTCGTTATGAAACGACTTATGTACTAGTTGTTCGGTTAATGAATGTTTATATGTTACAGTGTTGTATTTTGATATAAAGTTTATTGAGATTGGGACCTCATTGGAGGCTTTGTATATATGAGCTTTCTTAAATGTGGAGTGTTTATTGGAAAACGATTATATGTACATTTTGACAGGATTTGGTTTACTATATGAATAAACTCCACATGCCAGATTTTCTGTTAAAATGATTTTATTACTCGAGCATGTCTTTGGTATAAATTCTAAGTTTTACACCTGATCACCCGTCGTCGCGTACGACTCCGTGGCCAGCCGGGTCCCGGAGGTGAAATCCTCTAAACGGGATTTCGGGGAGTCACAAGTTGGTATCAGAGCTATAGGTTTGACGTTTTTCTCTGGGGATTCATGGGTAGATCCGAGATTAGCGGTGCGAGAAGTTATAGTATTCCTCGGAAGATCGATATGCATTCTCTTGCGATAGGATTCTACCGTTAGGATATTTGGAAAGTGGGAGAATTGTGAAGGGAGATGTGGCTTGTCTTTGCTACGTCCATTCACAAAGTTCTTGATTAAGTCTTTTGACCTCTTTTGTAAATTATTTCTGTCATTGACTCCTATATCACCTGTTTTACATGGGAATTTTGTTCAGGATTAGTTCTGCCATTAAGTGAGCAAAAGGCGACTGATGGATTATGTTATAGTCATCCGCCGGCCAACGGTTGACTATCTGATAAACCACCAGTCCACTACTGTTGACTGAGGTTAGAACGTGGCATACTCATAGGAGAGTGGCTGCTAAAGTCCTATTCCCTGTGTTTGCCCCATTGCTTCTTCTTTGACTTTCTTGAGGGGTGAACCTATTACGTGAATGATCGTTCCTCTATGTCTGTACGACCACGTTTGAACTTGTAAGTTCAGTTACGAGAGAGGGAATCTGTGGATTATATTCAGATTGACTACCATGTTACGAGTAAACTTTTACATTGTCCTAGACATCATTTGAGTCGAGAGATCTCTTTAGCAAGATGACGATTTTATAGTGGGATGGTGAGAAAATTTTCTTGAAAACCCACCTGGAAAGTATGAGAATGACCAAGTTTAGTCATACATATGCTTATATCCAATCTCGTGAGTCTAGACCCGATATGGAATAAGGGAGACTGGTACAGTTTGGTTGTGTATGCCTACGTACTTGATCCTAAGAGTCTCGATTCGATATGGATTTGTGACTGGATTTTCTTATGAATGCTGATACCTCGTGTGTGGTTGAGTTGTTCCATTCTTTGGAATAAGAGGTATATGACCGTGGTGAGACATACTTTATATATATATTTTCTTTCGAAAATGGGTGGTTGTAGATGCTCTTGTTCAGGGAGAAGCATTGAATATGCTTATTTTGGATTCAAATTCTCATTTGGATTAGTCAAGTAAATTTAATTGGGAATGAGAACCATTCAATGACCCCTATATCCAGTGTATCTGTATTATGCCTTGTTCCCTAAAGTGATGGGGATAATTTTTCAAACGGTATCTACAAGGCATCTCACCTTTACTAGCTGCGATCCTATCCTTCCTTCGCGATAAGGAACCCATAATGAATTCGTCTGGAGCACAATTCTTTTCCATTTTCATTAGGGAGACCTATCAGAGTAACGCAGCGAAAGCTCGATGACTTGTCAATTCCAGGTTAGGATGATTATTCCTTTTGTAAGCCTCTTACCTTTGTTAAGTATACTACATTGGGACTTTGAGAATTTGGTTTGTAAAGGGACTAGAAGTGAACTCCCTTGGTATATCTTGAAGGAGAGTGTTTGTTTAACGGTTATATTTCGTGGCGAAAGAGAATGTAACCCTTAGTAGAACTCTATACTCTTCTATTTCATTTTCCTTGTTATTCTTAAGTGGATCTTTGGTATACATTCAAGTTGAATATGATTTCATTTATTCTGACAGAGGAGATTGGTTTGAATTGCTCAATAATAGCATGATGAAATATCAAAGGTGGATTAGTGAACTCAGTTTTTGAACTCTCCTCAGACTAGAGAGGTATGGTACCTTTGAGACACGAGGGGTACCCTTACTTGACCCTTATTGAGTTAGCCTAGATGAGATGAGATGAGCATTTTCGAGAAATCGTTCCCAACCTTCTATGTGGACATCTAATTAGAGTGACGTGAATGCTAGTTGTAAAGCGAGTTTTCGCTAAAGGAGAAGTCTGGAGCAGAAAATCATATGTTAAGTTGGAGTGAGTGTTCTGGTAAGAATTTCTCCTACCCCATTCCAAGAGTTCAGGTGATGATGAGGTAAGCATTTCAAGCTTAAGACCTTCCTATTCCCTTCTTGATTCTAGTTTGGGATTTGAAGAGGTACTCCAGATTCAAGCCTTATTGAATCCAATCACGGGCAAACCCTTTAAGGAGGGGAGACGACACTCGATTAAGGTAAGTAGACCTCATTCCTACCGCTATTCCCTTCCGTCTTACAACTATATATATATAGTTGGGTGTGTTAAAACTTGTTCTGACTCGGGGAAAAACAGTCTGGATTATTCTATTGGGTATGAGTTACATCCTTTGAAGGAGTATGAACTCTCCTAAGATCATGCTAGCATACTATACGTGTATCACTTTTGCTCTTTGTATAGTGGAATCCCTAACAGATTTTCCAGAGATATGTGTTTATTGCTTGTTAAGGGGAAGACAAGGTAAGATCCTATAAATTTCTTTTATTGGAGATACTATGCATGGCAGATACTTTATGAGGAAATCCTTACAGTTGTATATTCAGTATTCATACCATGTTAGTTGACTCATGATGGTGAGTTGTGATAGTCCATGTCCCGGATTACTAGTGGAATGATCGGGATAATAGTTACAGAATGATCCCGGGATTGTGTGTACAGATGAAAGGCCTTCAAGCATTCTCTATAATTTAGCAAAACTCTCTGTGAGCCTATCCTCTTAGCCTAAAGTCTACTCGATGTCCACTGAAAGTTCATTCTTGGTTCAAGAATTCGTCTAGGCTAAGAGAAGACATTCAGGACAAGGAATGCATTCGTTGGTATAACTACCACTTGTATTTTGAAACGACCTCTCAAGAATTTTAAGTATAAACTATGTGAGTTATTCTGATTCATTTTGGAAATTGATCCATGCATTTTTACTCATCTGCTTGTTCCAATTGGATGGAGTTAGAATCTAGTTAGAATTTCAAAGTATGATATGGAATTTGGTTTTCATAATTAAACGGTAACGATTTTGGTCCGGTGTCACTATATTTTTGTGGAGCTATTTGTCTACGAGCTAGATAACACTATAGTTATCACAAACCGAATGGAATTAGAATTACTTTTATTTAACTTTTTGGAGATTGGCTTATACTCTTTTCTCCCGAGTATATGGAAATTGGATTCAGGCTATCGATATACCGTAAAGTAGACCTGACACTTCATGTTGGACCCTTCAGTCATTCTTTGATTCTTTGGAGATGATACCTTTGCATGAGTAATGAGACACTGAAAACCCTTCCATATATGAGACTTAGTGTCGCTTGAGAACCTATTTAAGGATTACTAACTTACCCATTTCGATATGGAACTGCAATCACCCCGTATTGCAATATGATCATCCTAATGTTTCGTGAGTTAGAAACTTCTAAAGCCATGGAGAGGCGGATATTGAGTAAAGTGCCAATATCAAGTTGTAGAACATGGTGATTAGAAATTGGGTTGGCAAAGACAAGATTGTTGCTTTTCTTGATAAATGGATGAGAGAAAGGGACTAAAGAATGAAAGTTCTATCATCCGCTACTTTGTTTATGTATATTGGCTGGTGAAAAGCCTTCGTGTTTGGTTAATGCCTCTTTCCTTTCAACCTCATGAAGAGGTTGTGGCTTTTGAGAGAGAAGGAATTAGGTAACTTTATTCATGTGATCTTTCTTCTTCATCGTTTAATAAGATGATTCCTTTTGTTCTGATCATCGACTTCAGAATTTTTCTTCATTGGCTATTGTAGTCTTCTCTTTTAAGGAAGGGTAGCTATGTAGAATTCAGAACCACTTGTAAATTGGTTTGATAGCTATCCCACGGGAATTTCGAGGATGAAATTTATTAAGGAGGGGAGATTGTAACACCCGGTTTAATCATCTCTCGTAAATCACGGCCTAAGTCGCGTATAAGGCAAATTCGGGCTCCGGATGGCCAAATTGGGTTCTGGAAAGGTTGGAATGGTTTGGAAACTTCCAACAAGTCATATTAACATATTTAATTGTATTATAATGACCATAAGTTATTTCGGGTGGCTCAGACGGAAATCGGCTCGAAAATCACAAGTTTGGAACCTACACGATAAGTTATTTTTACCCGACTTTGAATGACCATAACTTCCTCATCCGAACTTCAAATGAGTCCCCGTTTTCGGCCACGTCTTCATTTCAATTCCCTCTACAACTTTCGTGTTTTGGCCGAGACCCAATTCCAACTCCTTGATGCCCAAAAGTGCGTACGAAGTAGAGCTATTGACCAAAAACTGAAGGAGGCAGAAATTAAGGCATGGAGTCGACTCCATGAACACTGGGGGAGTCGGCTACATGGTTCTGGTGAGATTTTTTATATTTCTTCATCTCCTTTCTTCCTCATTTCACCCCAACCATTGGAGAGTCTTTAGAGAGAGAAAGAGGGGCGAATTTGAGGGGATGAAGAGGGATTATTCAAGGCCTCTTATCCCACAACAAATCCATGCCATCATCATCATCTCCATCATCTTCTCCACCTTCATCCGCCATTTCTAGGGTTTATAGCTACAAATTGGGGATTTTCGCATCTATGCGGTTTCGGCTCGATTCTTCCGCAATCCTTCGAGGGATTGACCCTCTTAAGGTGGGAACAATAGTATTTAAACTTCTTTTCAAGTTATTACAACCTATTTACACCAAATCAAACTAAACCTAGGGTTTCTACTCAAAGTTTCATATGCATGGGGTTTGGGTCAATTTCTTTGGATAACTTTGATAGATTTGCATCATATATGACATCAATAACGATTTTATACAAAAGACCCCAATTATAAATGATTTATAAGAAAGTTTGGTATATGACCTTCAAGTACGTATATGATTATATACGCTAGACTTTGATACACTTATGAATGATGTCATATATGGGATTTAAACTATATGTTTTGGACAAAGTTACATATATTAGTGGTATTGTTGTTGTGTTTTAAGTTATAAACCATATTTATGAGATTTTCTACTTACCTAGCCAGTCCGTTAGTATGCTGGTCAAATATATATATATATATATATATATGTTTTGAATAAATAAAGTCTTTAAATCATAATGGGAGGTTATTTGGGAACTTATATACATTGTTTGGATGTATTAAACTTGGCTTGGGGCCAAATTGATGTAAACATATGAAACCTCCAAAACTGATGATTTTCTGGCCTCTTTTACTAATTGACGGACTTGGCGGATCTTGTTTGAGTTGAACAACAATACCACTACAGATTTTCAGGCGTATTGGCCTACACACTTCATAAACTTTATGTTGAGCTTGTATTTGGGTATTCTTGATTATATTATATTCTTTGATGAGATGATTTCTGTGATTTTATATCGGATGGCCACACCGTTCGTACTAGATAGATGGTGATTACCGGTAGCGTATAGCCTTGGTGGCTACGTGAGTATTATTGTAGCGTGCGCCTTTATGGCGGCGTGAGGTAGCGTATGCCTGTGTGGCTGCGTGAGGTAGCGTATGCCTGTGTGGCTGCGTGAGGTAGCGTCTAGGTGGACCTGGTAGGTGGTCCCTGCCTTGGGCAGAAGAAACCGAGTGCCGGCTATCTCTGTACAGTAGATATATGAAAATCCTAGACGTGAGTTGATATATATATGATTGCTGTGATAGATCTAGTCGCGGTGTTGTGGCATATACAGTATGATGATATATATATTGCCTTTCTTGTACTTTGGGTCGGGCGCATTATATATGCATTTCACAAAAGGTTTTCTGAGCATTGGCTGCTTCAGAAATATAGTATATATATTTACACTTGTACATACAAAATGAAATGTATTTTACTCAGAGGTGATTCTTTATAGAGAAGCAGCTTATAAACTATTTTCATTATAATACATGGCATGGCATGCACGGGTTTTAATCTATTTTCCTATACAAAGTCTTATAGTTCCCACTGAGCCCGTTTGGCTCACTCCCATTTTCCAAACCAGGTTTTGCAGGTGTTCCCGGGGATGGTATGCTTATGGAGTCGAGATAGCTCTGACAGACTCTGATTACCCAAGTCGTTATGAAACGACTTATGTACTAGTTGTTCGGTTAATGAATGTTTATATGTTACAGTGTTGTATTTTGATATAAAGTTTATTGAGATTGGGACCTCATTGGAGGCTTTGTATATATGAGCTTTCTTAAATGTGGAGTGTTTATTGGAAAACGATTATATGTACATTTTGACAGGATTTGGTTTACTATATGAATAAACTCCACATGCCAGATTTTCTGTTAAAATGATTTTATTACTCGAGCATGTCTTTGGTATAAATTCTAAGTTTTACACCTGATCACCCGTCGTCGCGTACGACTCCGTGGCCAACCGGGTCCCGGAGGTGAAATCCTCTAAACGGGATTTCGGGGCGTCACAATCCATTAAAGGAACTTGGCTTCCTTTATAGTACCTCCCTTTAACAATTTTTGGATTTCTTCCTCAATGGCCTTTGCTTTCTCAGGAACTGGCCTCATCGGCTTGAAACTTGGATTGATGTGATGCAATGGCATATTACCTTAGTGTCTATGCTATGCATTTCTTAGGTTTGCCATGTACACACATCGATATTCTCCCTTAGAAACTTCACTAATTTTTTCCCTTTCTCCCCATTCAATGATCTTCCTAATGAGAAGAACTTTCATTAGTCTGTTATCTTTATTATATAGAGACTTGAATTAAGCTTTCAAAGACCTTTTCTTATGGCTGTCCTTGTGCTCCACCATCAACGGGACAGACGTTTTGTGGTTGCTAGCAGTTTTTTGCTTTACCTTTGCTTAAGAAGTTTTAAGTCTTTTAGTTACTAACCCTTCTTTCCTTTTTCATTGATTATTCTATTAAACTTCCTTAGCCTTCATCTGGCCTGAAGGCTCTCAAGCTGATCAACTGGTTGTTGCTATGCTAGAGCACTATGCACAACCATTCCAAAATATTACCTTGCATTTTCCAGTTTTCCTATGATTTCCACAATTCCATGCTTGGGGGGAACTTTTTTTTTTGGTAAGGGGAAGCCAATGCTCTCATCTGGCATAACCAGTTATGGCCGAGGATAGCATTGAACAGCGACTTAATGTTTGAAATAATGAACTTTACTATTTTCTTGACTGAACATATGTAGATAGAAAATTCCAATTGCAATCGGCCAGACAACTTTTCCATTGAAGCTAAAAACATGCATGTTGACACATTTGATTTGTGATGCTGGGATGTCTACTTTTACAAACAAGCTATGGTACATGATATTCGAAGAACTTCTCGGATTTATGGGTACACCCTTAGTGTCAAAGGTATTGATATTGGCGATCAGCACTAACACATCATTATAAGGAGTGTCGCCACCATACATATCCTTATCGGTAAATCTCAACTCATATGTTGCTTTGCCGTCTCGACTACTGTTGAGGGTTGTTATGGGCATGACTTCGACAGGGAAAGCCTTATCTATAGCATTGTGCTCGCTTGATTTTAATCTCGAAGGCATTCTTTATGGTGGTGTTCTTGTTCATGATTCCATGTGTTGCTTCAATTAGTCCTGCCACAGTTCTATTGACCAGCCGATTTCATGTTTCCTCTTCCTCTTCTTTATCATATTTTCCTACTATTTCCCTTTCTTAATGTTCTTGGACAAATGGCCTTTAATGACCAAATCCTTTAAAAACAGCTTGAGGGTCTTGTAATTTTTCGTTTTATGGCCGTGATCTTTATGATAGGAGCACCAGAGCTTGGCATTTCTTGAGTTGGGATTTCCTGTTATTGGCCGAGGCCATTGGAATAAGTCTTTCTTTGTATATCGAACATGATTTTGTGGATAAATTTGGTGAATACTGTAATACCCCATTCCTTCATCACACGCTAATTACGATTCTTGATCATTAGTAAAGTTAATTTATATCTCAGGTAGTGAAATTCTGTTTTGGGAGAGTTAGTGTAGTTTGGAGACTTCCCGTATGTTGTATTATAGTCATATGATTCCCTTATGTCGTCACTATGTGATTCGGGTGATCCGAATGGAAATTGGTTCCCAAATCTCCTAATCTCACTTTACTACCAAATCGATGCATCTTTCTTCAAAAGTCCATAACTTCTTCATTTGAAGTTCGAATGAGTCCTTGCTTGCGCAATTGGAAAGGTAATTTGATTACTAAAGCTTTCGTGTGGCGAGACCAAATTCTCACTCCTTGGTGGTATAAAATCAAGCATTTAGTAGCTATACTGCCAAAAACCAGCTCAAGGCAACCTTACACGCGTATTGGTCTACATAATTGCCATACCGATCCGCCCTTTCTAAAATTGGCCAATTGTGGTCTGTGGACTGGTTCCCAAAATGGGCATACCGATCTGCTTTTAGATCTGAGCACCGATTTACCCATTTTTAAAAGACGGACTTCACCTATTTTTCCCATTTGCCAGCAACACATTGAGGGGGAGATAGGGAGAGTTGAGAGCTCCCTTGTAAGGGTTTTTGGAGATATTTTCATCCATATTTCATCCCACAAACAATATTTCATCATAATCATTTTCATCTCTTACTTCCTCACTTTCTCTATTGTTAGGGCTCAAGGCATAGAGTTAGGGATCTCGCGATTCAACGACCCGTGGCTCGATTCAACCCTCCAAGCTCAAGGGTTTAGCTCTATTGAGGTGGGAATCTAGTACTAAAATCTATTTTACAACTTATTATTGCTTGATTGTGATTTTTGCTGCTTGTTTATATAAAAACCTAACATGTCAGAAAAGGGTTTTGATTATATGTTGGGATTTGGCATAAATTTTAAAATTGATGCTTTAAATGGCCTAAATATAGTTCAAATTACATGATTGCACAAGAGATTACAACTGATTACTAGATTTGCAAAAAAACCCACTTGGAACCCATAATATTGTTGATAATTCATACTATAAAGTTAAATGTTCATTCTTAAGGGTTCAAGTGGTTGTTTTCACTTTACAAGACACTTGCTTATGAGTTATTAAACTAAACGGAATGGTTGATATGAGATTTCTTTAGTCAATTACACGTTGATGTTATATTTAACCAATGAAAATTATAGATATGGCACCATTGTTTATTAAATGAGCCGGTTTATAAGTTATTAAGATTAAACGTTGGCACTAGTCCATGATCGGTCCCAGGTTTGGTCTCATTTGATGGGGCCAAAAGTTAGGACACAGTATCCTAGGTGCAAGATCTGAAACCGTGCATGGAACTAATCGGAGGCCCTGCTGCCGCGTGGTTGAAAGGCCACGAAATGCAAACATGGTGTACGCTTAGATAGTTGTGAGAGTTATGAGATTACGGCTCGAGGTTCATGAGATGAACATACATTAATTGTGCCATATATTTCCATTTGACATTGGTATGCATTATTCATAGGTTTTAAAAGTATCTTAGTATAATAAGATAAAGTATTCTTCCATAACTATTATATTTGTGTATGGTTTTATTCCTCAACCATTATATATATGACGCCCCGAATACCGTTATGAGATTTTCACCTCCGGGACCTGGTTAATCACGGTGCTGCACGTAACGGCAAGTTAAATTACATTAAATCAAATACCAATGTAAAAGAAATTAAATGAAGGGCCATATTTTAGAAAATTTTGGCATGTGGAGTTCGTATCTTTAGCAAAACCAAAACCTATAATTTATAAAAAACAAGGTTCAACTCCACAACTACATAAGCTTCGATCATAAAAATCAAATGTCCAATGTATACATTTATATCAATCCTTCCAACGAGATCCTAATAAAATAAGTAAATGGCCTTTACACAATTATAAATAAACTTTAAATACAACCCGATAATATATATCATAATTGTACATAAAACTTGTATAGCCCACGCCATCCTCGGATGACTATTGGCATCCAAGATATCAGAGGGTTTCTACTATCGTATCCGTGCCACCCCAAGAAGGTACCTACAAAACTGTTGAAAAATGGGAATGAGCCAAACACGAGCTCAGAGGGAACTATAAGGGTTTTCATATAAGAAAATAAGTTAGAAAACCATGCATGTGTGCTATGCAATAATAGCTTTGTTGATATGATACATATGTAGATCTCCCATAACTATAATATTTTTTCTACATATGAATATACCAGTAGGTTCATACTATGCTTGCGCTGAAAACTGTTCGTGAATGCATATAGATGCCAACCCCGTCCCAAAATATAAGAGAAAGAAATTATAATATAAATCATCCTAGTCATAAATCTCATTTGTAGAGAAAATAAATATCTCCGAAATACCAGTAATTCATAGTACAAAAATATGAACTTATATTTAGTACGTCTATAGAATCATTGGCTAGTTTATAAACCATGGCACCACAATTGTATCGTCCAAATACGTATCGCTCTAGGCGATCATTTCACTATCCCGTGACTATCCAAACGTCTATAGGTCTGCATTTCGTGGCTTTTCACCCACGCAGCAACAGGGCATACCGATAGTTTCCGTGCACGGTTTTGGTTCTTTCACCCAGGGGCACTGTGTCCCATCTTATAATCTCAATCTTTAGAGATTAACATGTGACCAATTCATGGGTAGCGCAACCATATGTATGTACATCTCAAATTACTCAAGTAATAAATTCACCGATGAACAATCGTGCCATTTATATAATATATCATTTCATATCAACTCCATCAACTAGCCAAATAAAATATAAGTAATTGAAACCCATCATAATCTCAAATATCCATCTAATACGAACAGTATGGCTAACCAATATACGAAACTAAGTAAATCCCAACAATGGATATAAAGGTAGCATATCACTTTAAAACACAATATACACATAGATATCTCATCAATATAGTAAACTTCTCAAAATAGAGAAATCATAAAAGCGTTGGATCAACATATGTGTATATGTCTCACATGTGGATATATATATATTTAGTGCAACTCCAAATACTTAATTACATATATGTATATATATAACACTAGTCCAACAGTGATGTTGTTGTACTTAGACCGGGCTGACCAAGTCCGTTGACTATCTGCTTAGTTAAAAATATCATTCATTTGGAGAGTCTCATCACATAGGCTCCAAGCCAATTATGGTATATAATTTATGAGGTTTAAGTTTAATATAAGCTTCCCCAAGTGATTTCGATACTTGGTTAATAGACCTGCGTAGTTACGGACTAGCTAGGTAGTTATCAATTCTGATAATTGTGAACTTAATAGTTAAAATACAACAACAATATCACAATCACAAGCAACGATACCCAAAACGTCTTTTAAACCCAAGTATATTGGCGTATCCGCATGTAAGGGTTCTGTACCCATCTTTTCAAAATTAACATAAAAATTGTGTTTCTTGTATAATCCATACTTTAGAATCATAGTAAGTGCAAATGAAGCAAAAGAATAAAGAAAAACAGCCCCGAAGCCCCATGAACGTGCACTTGGTAAGAATTCATAAAAAATGTCAACTTTTGCTTTGATTCGAAGTGAATAAGATGCAATATCTTGGAAATATGTTAAAATACTATTGTTCCCACCTATTGAGGGTTAATCCCTCGAAGAATTGCGACTGAAACGACCCAGAGATGCGCAGCCACGAAAATCCCCAACTTGTTCATAGAAACCCTAGAAATGGAACTTAAAAATTTAAGGAGGAGGAAGAAGATGAATAGTGTAAGGGTTTGGAGTGAAATGGAAGGACTCGTATGTGACGCTCTGAGTTCCGTTGGGAGGAAATACCTCTAGAACTCAGTTAATCACGGAGCCGTGTGCGACGGTATAAATGAATTCAATCCAAAAATTTCAATGAGATAGGAAAATAGGCAATGATCTATGCATGATTAATACACTCTATGAGAACATGCTCGAACTGTAATTTACCTTTTTGTTAACTCCTGCCTTACAAGTTAGTTTGTACCATTGCGCACTGGTTAACTAAAATGTAAGACACTCGTCCATAAACAAGATAGCCCTTAACAGTAAACATGTTCCTCTAACCCTTCTATGCTCTAACAATAAGAAAAAGAATAGAAGAACAATAAAAATCCACAAAATATATACATAGATAATATACAAACGCCAACAAAACAGAAATAAGTAGCAAGGTCTCCACAATTCAAATGAGCTACACTACTACCGATACATAGATCATACAAACATGCCTAAGTTAATACATGTCTAGTTATATTACAACAAAACTTGATAAACATGGCCTTTTCGTGGTGAAAGGCTCTCAAACTACTCAGTATCAGAGGAGACTAAGATTTATTGACCTTTCCCTTGTCAGCTCTTCCCGTCCCATCCTTAAATGTACATGCGTAGGAAAACTCTGAGCAAAACGGATCCAGTACGAACTATAGGATATATGCAAGGAAAACATGCATATATAGAGTAATTCATTATATAAAGAATTTATTGGAATTCTGTATTCATAAATCATGTATACATGATACAATGTAATATACTAGTAAATCAATCATAATTTATATAAATGATGTCAAGACACAGCGACCAGATCCACTATCACCTCTGTCAAGTATATGTATACGACGCATCTAGGATTTTCATATCGTGTGTACATGGATCGTGATCTAACTCGGGTTCTTCTGCCCCCAAGGCAGGGACCCCCTACCGGGTCCACCTAGATGGAATCTGCCCCCAAGGCAGTAATAAACATCTCAAATATTCATCTGGTACGAATCAACTACATAGTATAAGAAAGATGATAATAACCTAGTAGTAAATATGAGGTCATACACATCATGTAAAAACATATTATAGTCTGTTTCATGAATATCATGTAAGATAAAGTGCATGTCAAAGATCTATTTTACCATACGGACTAATAACTACCTATGGAAATATGATATACTATGATTAATAAGTAGTAATCGACCATTTCCATCATAATTTATAGACCCAAAGTTCATAAATACGCAGCAATATATATATATATATAGAAAATCCCCAATTTTGTGTAAAAATGGTGATTGAGTGCTTAACTCTTAAAATAGGTTTTGATATTAGTGTTCCTACCTCGATAGCGCTGAAACTTTTGTAACTTGAGCTGTGGATCAAGCTCTAACTAACTAAAGCGCAAGATTCCCCCTTAAACTATGAGCCCTAATTTGGTGGAAGTCGAAGAAGGAAGAAGATGAATATGATAAGGTGTTTGATTCTTGTGTTGGTGTGAAATGGAAGTAAAATTATCATTTAGAACTCTCTTCCATGGTTTCTCACTCCTCTCTAGCTTTCCCTCTGTGCCTTGATCAAAATGGAGGAGAAGAAGGTGTGTGGGTTATGTAAGAATCGAGTCTAAGCTTGAAAATTACGATTTTGACCACTACAGGGCAAAGTAGTCGACTAGGTTGCTATTCATGTAGTTGACTCCCTAACTCCATGTAGTCGACTACATTGGTCTGGAGGTTGGTTCTTCCTCAGAATTGCTTGTTTAGGTTTCAAATCATCCTTATACTCATGTTTTGATCAATGAGAAGTGGAAATTAGGTTCTAGGCCAAACATGAAAGTTCTTGGAAATTGAAATACCTTTCCAATGGCGTAAACAAGGTTCCATTCTAATATAGAATGAAAAAGTTATGACGTTTCGAAGTACTAAAGGTCAGTTTGTCGGATAAGTTTCAAATGTGTATAATTCTCTCGAATTTCACTAGGAACACTTAAGATGGATTTTTATAACCTAACATATGAATGTAATGACACCTATAAAATGGTGTGGAAATGTCCGCTTCATTCGGATACTGTCCGAGCACACTCCCGCGTCCAGAACAGAGAAGTTGCAAAACAAAGGATAATACGATGTATTTACGTTATGGGTGTTATGTCGTATCATTACCTCGAACCACTCGTGGAGCTCCCCAAAAATTAGATTTCAAACATCACTCAAAAGCACTGATGAGTTGGTGACCAAATGAAGAAGAAAGGAGATGAAGGTATGTATAAATCCTGCTCAGGCCACTGTTCACTGTTCACGCGCGTGGCATTTGGGACCTGTTGCACTATACTTGGAATGATCATAACTTCTTGCTCGGATGTCCGATTGAGATGATCTTTATGCCCACGAAAAGCTTACTCAAAGATCTACAACTTCTTAGAAGGAAGTTCTCTCAAATTCTGGACGGATAATTCCGAGAAATTCGACGAAGTCAGCGCGCTTCTGCAATGTTATCGAATTAACAACTGTTAGCGATTGGCCTATTTCCCGCTCAATTTTCACCAAGTAGGAGCCCTAATTGGCTTTCGAACAAAACACCAAAGTTGTAAATTGTAAAAAAATCTAGACCCACACGCGAACGGAAACTCAATCTGGAGAGAAACAGAGATGTTACGCTTCCTCAAAATTGTCCAAAATTATGAAGTCGCGTAAATTGAAAACTTATGATTTTTGAGCCATTTTTTGTCCGAGCCAACCGAAATGACTTATGGCTATTCTAACATGCTTAAATATATTAATATAAATCATTGCAAGTCTTCGAGCCATTACAACTGTAACACCCCCGCCTTAATCTACAGGACAACACCCGTAATTAAGACCTGGAGTGCTACTAACCCATCTTAATTTGACTAAAATGGGTATATATGAAAACACATAAAGAAATTTAAACATTAAATGTCACGCATGTCAATCATGTAAGCTAGAAGAGAATAGTGCTGTACAAAATCATGCATACATGTAACCAATATACAAAACCAAACTAAGCAGGTGCAAGTCAATAGATAACACTTCGGGCTAGCCGTGGCTTCCCGAGATAACATATACATAAGCAAAATGAAACTGTATCAGAGCCATCTATTTCGTTCCCGAACCCGTAGTCCCGTTACCATCGTTCGCCCCCTATGTACCTGTAATTGTAAATAAAACACGGGGTGAGCTATTTGCTCAGTAGGGGTATACAGGGCATATGATCAAAGACTAGTTTATAAACATATTTTTCAGACCATATTTAGTTCAATAATATCAACAAGAACCATATTCATCAAGTGACTATGCATGAACGTGCTAATGCAGGTTACCTCCCGTGTCAACCAACTACCGTATATTAGAAAGCCTGAGCTGTGGACGTACTCCATTGCCATCGAGATATCAAATCATCAAGTTGATACCTTGGGATCAATTGTCCCGATCCCATATGAATATAAAGAACAACAGCCCTGGGATCAATCACCACGATCCCATAGAAACACATATAACCACAAAACCATGGTGCCTTGCCAATTTGCCTAGGTTCCCGGGCTCCACACCGGTGGCTTATAGGCGGCCAAACATTGCTCCCCCAGGGGTTTAGGGCTTTTCAACCCAAAGGCACCGGGCCCTGCCTATTTTCCCATTCTGGCAAGCACCAAATAGATACACAATCCCTTCACCATTGAAGGGCCACAGTAGAATCATATCCGGATCCATATCAGGATCATATCACATCCAGAACGATACAATAATCATAAGAAGCTCCCGACATAATAATAAGAGATATACGCCTATACAATAGGCCATAAGAATGATCCGAGCTTGCTGAAGGATCTCCAAGATTCTGGTTGACACAAATGTGATGCATAATATGTATAGCATGCTATTTAGCAAACACATGAAGCAATCTATGCCATATATCCTTTAACAAGTCTCGTTATATATCCCTTGATGTGTATAAAACATTAACAAATCCATTTCATCACAAATAACATCCATACATCGAAGGGATATCTCGTATAGTTCAATTAACAGACTACACCAGATATAATTGGCATATTTTGCTTCAATACATGTATTCGTGCCATTTAACAAGCATTTGAAGTAATATATATACCACATACACTTCAATAAGTCTAAATCTTTAACCCATGGTGTGTACAAATCAATAACAATTCATTTCCATCAACTCATAATAGTCAAGCATCCATGGGATTCTTCATTGGGTTTAACAATACAAGAATGTCAAGTGTGAGTGGCATCTATCACCTCAAATCTCGTATTTAAATCTCTATAAGTCATGAAACGTGCATATATGCAAATGAAAGGAACACTCGAACAATCGTTGCCATACATACTTGAAGAAAAACCTCAATTTATATTCCATGGTGTATGCTTTTAATAATACTTCCATTTTTATCAACATATAGTAGCTATACCAACATGAAATATGTCATATGATTTCAAATTCACCTAGTTCTAAGTGTGTATGGCATATATGGCCTCACATCATAACCTTTAAAGCTATTTAAACCATCAAGCATATGTCCAATACCTATATTGTAATATTCAAGTCAAATATAACCCAATTGGAATGATTATCACAAATTTTAAACCATAGTATCAAGTTTTGAAAAGATATAAACCCCTACCTCGAGTGGATAGGCCGAAAGGATGAAGGAAAGATGATAGTCCAAGCTTTACTTTGATGAAATCCCAAAGATTCCAAGGTTGATGGTGATGAATAGTGTAGAGAGATAGGATTTGAAGATTAAATCTTGAATCGGGAGCGATGTTTGTGTAGAAATCTCTTCAAAAACTCTCTCCTATGAGCTCCCTTCCCTCTCTAGAGTTTTCTAGAGAGTTGCTACGAAAATGGGATGAAAATGAGTGAAAACGAGCTTAAAAACGAGCTTAAGTCGGTGGTGAATAGTGCCTGGCGGACCGGTATGCAAAATACCCAATACCGGTCCGCAAGGGGTCAATTTCCCAAAAATTTGGTGCCGGACCGATATGCAAAAAGGCCATACCGGTCCGCGCTTTAATTTTTGGGCCCTGGACAACTGTTTTTGTTTTGGCCATAACTTTTCGCTCGGAACTCCGATTGAGGCGTTCTTTATGTCCACGGAAAGGTATTTCAAAGATCTACAACTTTATAAGAGAAAGTTTTCCCAAATTATGAATATAGTTTTCCCATAAATTCGCCGAAGACAGCGCTCTGCCAAAGCGCTACTGAATGACCAGAATTTTGCAATGGGCCTACTTTGCGCCCTGTTTTGACCCACGAGGAGTGTGAATTAGACTTTGGACAAAACACAAAAGTTGTAGAATGATACAAATACTAGTCACCTTCGCAAACGGAATCTTATTCTGATAAACAGAGAAGAAATTACAATAGCTCAAAGATACCTAGAAATAACAAATCATGAAAGGCCAAAACTTCTTATTTACCAACCAAAATCCATTCGAACCATCCGAATCACCTAACGATCACTCACATGAGTATAAATAAGCTAATATAATTCAATTTAAAACAAACTAAAATACGGAGTATTACAACAACCCCTTTGGAACACAATTCGGCTATCCGAAGCTTAATTTATGCCTTACATGCGACTTGAACTGAAATTCGCACGCAATAAGGAATTGGATTTTTACAATATAAGTGAAAGACTTATCTTATAATTTTACAAAAAGGATTTCTAGGTATTGTTTTCACACAAAATCTATTATATGATTCCCACTGAGTCCGTTTTACTCACCTCAATTATTTTCCATCCAAATACTTCTGCAGGTTCTTCTGGGAAAGGGAAGAATAAGGATGCCACTCTATAGATTGCCTCAATTCCTCTACCTAGTCGTGGGTCCTTCACGATGGAAGGACCATCGCCCTTAAAGTTTTACTAACGATATATGTATTGCTCTTATATTGAAACTTATATATTATTTGGAGATTGTAGACCTTGTACTTGGGACCTCGTTGGAGGCTAGTTATTTAATTACAATATATTTCTTGTCTTGTGAAAGGCTTGCATGAGATGGAAAATGTTATTACTTATTATAACGTGGATTTTTAAGTCTCTCAAAGGAATTATGTTTCGTTAACCCGCCATCAGCGTACGACACCTGTGATTAATTGGTCCCGGAGGATAGATACACTTAACGAGATTCAAGGCATCACAAATACAGTGTTCACCCCTTTGTAACCATTCCACAAACTTTGATATGTTCCTTATTCTCTCGAACGAGTAGCTGATCAAAGATAAGTGGGGGAAGTCTGGTCAATGAGTTGTAAATGCCGTCTTTATCATATGGCAAGCCACTTTTGAAAGTGTTCATGGCAAAGTTGAGATCATAAAGTATAGCTTTTTGTTAGACTTCCTAATACCTTAATGAACATTCTCTTAATGTTTATCCCTTCTTTTTCCTCAACGCCGTAAGGGCTTCTAGTCCCTTCACTACCTAACTGTTGGTGATGAACCTAGTTGTGAACTTCTTAACAGTTCTCTGAGATTATTAATCTGCCCCACGGGTAGCCTAGTAAACCGCTTTAGAGCAGAGTACCCTAAACTTTTAGTGATGTGAACAAGGCTAGCACATGCTCAAGCACGTGGATTGAAGTGTACACATGCCTAATTCAAGTTCTCATGGGTCCGATTACAAGAGCACTTGCAAGAAAATTCAAAAAAAAATATTGTATTTTAATTATAGGACTTGTTTATTATTTTATTTTATGTTGTTTTAAAATTAGTATCTTGTCATGTACTTGATGATGTCATCGCTTACATAAGTCTTTAGTGATGTCATTGCTTATGTCACTTATAGTATGATGTCATCGCTTACATAAGTCTTTAGTTATGTCATTGCTTATGTCACTCGAAGTAGGTGAGAATAAATATGAGTCCTTAGATCATAGTTGGAGGGATTGAATGTAGACCATTAGATGTATTTTGTAACAACTATAAATACCTCCCCGTCCCATTCCATTTAGAAAAAATAATGAAGAGAACTATGGATTAATAAAATTGAGAGAGATTTTCTCTTTTGTTCTTCAAGAACATGTTGAACAAATCCGGTTTGTCCGTAATGTTCATTCGACTTATCAATTGATTCATCATCATCAATTGTGGCGTCATTCGCATATACCAAGGTTCGCATCTCTTTTTAGGTGTTGGGTCGCGGTGTCCATCAATCCATCTACCCTTATATACCAAGGTTATTACTTCCATATAAGCAATGGGTCGCGGTGCCATCTGAATCTGATTGTAGAAATGATCTTTCGTTCGTATTTGCTACGGGTTTCGTCACGTTGTTGGCGTGGTTCGTATCAGTTGGTATCAGAGGAGAGCTTCTATATTCAGATTTATCTATCTTTTATTTTTTTTTTCTTGTTTGAATTTCAATTTGATTTAAAAAAAATAAAAAAAATTATTGTTCAAAAAAAGAAAAAAAATTCATGAATCCTAAAAGTGCATGAATTTTCAAAAGATATCTATTGGTATGGGCAATATCATCAAGATGATTTGAGGACAAATCATTTTCAAGAGGAGGGGAATGATGTGAACAAGGCTAGCACATGCTCAAGCACGTGGATTGAAGCGTATACATGCCTAATTCAAGTTCTCATGGGTCCGATTACAAGAGCCCTTGCAAGAAAATTCAAAAAAAAATATTGTATTTTAATTATAGGACTTGTTTATTATTTTATTTTATGTTGTTTTAAAATTAGTATCTTGTCATGTACTTGATGATGTCATCGCTTACATAAGTCTTTAGTGATGTCATTGCTTATGTCACTTATAGTATGATGTCATCGCTTACATAAGTCTTTAGTGATGTCATTGCTTATGTCACTCGAAGTAGGTGAGAATAAATATGAGTCCTTAGATCATAGTTGGAGGGATTGAATGTAGACCATTAGATGTATTTTGTAACAACTATAAATACCTCCACATCCCATTCCATTTGAGGAGATAAAAAAAGAGAGTTATGGATTAATAAAATTGAGAGAGTTTTTCTCTTTTGTTCTTCAAGAACATGTTGAACAAATTCGGTTTGTCCGTAATGTTCATTCGACTTATCAATTGATTCATCATCATCAATTGTGGCGTCATTCGCGTATACCAAGGTTCGCATCTCTTTATAGGTGTTGGGTCGCGGTGTCCATCAATCCATCTACCCTTATATACCAAGGTTCTTGCTTCTTTATAAGCAACGGGTCGCGGTGCCATTTGAATCTGATTGTAGAAACGATCTTTCGTCCGTATTTGCTACGGGTTTCGTCACGTTGTTGGCGTGGTTCGTATCATTTAGGGAACATTCTACACATTACAACATTATTGGATATCTAATACGCCATTACCTATTGGTAATAGATGACATGGTTGGCTGGATTTATTCGGCCATTTTAGATGTTGAATTTGGCCATCCTTCCAGCTACAGTAGTATCAATGGGTTTACGTGTATCATGTTCTGCCAATGTCCTAGGTTTGTCTGGTCTCCCTGAGCCTGTCAAATATGCTAGGGGCAAGTCTATTTTGCATTGGCATTGCCTGTGTCTCCATTTGTACCTCTTTAGTCTTTTTAGCTTCTCTGCCTTCTTTATGATTTTTACTAGTTTGAATCTTTGTTGTTTCCATTATCGCCGCAGATGATGCCTCGGATGTGGTTTCATGGATACTTATCAGAGTCCTTTTTTTGTACTCTTCTTACAAGAGCAAGACTAGAGATTGATTTTCGAACTTAAGTTTCATGAGCTCACTTTGAGAGCTAGCCTCACCCCAACTCTCAGTATAATTTGTGTCAAACTACTCCCTCTGATGAGTAGTTACAAATTCCACCCTCGGTGGTGGTGGTAATTCCCTAATGTTTCTCTCATACACATCTGGAAGGATAGTGTGAAGTCTATAGGCCATTTAGTTGACTTCTGGTTTGGACCATGTTTAAATGAGATTTTATGATCACTCTTGGTTGAGAATGGAAGAACTGTTCTTAATTAACTCGTTTCCAACAGATGAAGGCAATTGTAGGTGCCAAAAATTTTGGGTCTGCCCAAAATAGAATAAGAAAATACAATAGATAAGGATGGAGACAAGAATAATCAGAATATGAGGCTAAGGAGTTGTTGAAAGGTGGTTCCTCTGGTTGATTTGGTTGTCAATCCAATAGTACCTCCATCTTTTGTTTGTGTACTTATATTTGCTTAAAGCAATGAATAGATTGAATACGAATAAGACACCTGCTCACTTCTTGCTATTTCTCTCCCTAGAGTTAGTTATTTAAAATTTAGGACCCTTATAATTATGTACCTTACCCTTTTGATTTACAGGTATAGGATTAGAGTTTACAATGCACCGTTAGGGTAAATAATAAAAGACCGAAAATGATAGACTTGGGCTATACTTAACACTTTACAGGTGGCTTTATCCATATACAAGTTAACCTTGTTCACATTGTAAAGGGATTTATCCACGTTATTGCCACCATCTCGACTAATGCCTTATGTCAGCATGAGTATGACCAGGGGCGGAGCTAGGTGGGGACCAGAAGGGCCATGGCCCCACCTGGGTTTTTGGAAAATTTATACTGAGTATGGGGGTGTTTTCTGCAATGGTGTAAAAATTAGGGGGAGTTTACGTAATTAGGGAAGTTAAAGTGAACGAGAGAAGGAAGGCTGTTGTGCAATTGGATGTATAACCTTAGAGGCCAAGTTATGTATTTTTGTGCAGGTTAGTTATTAAAAAATGCTCGTTTTTGTCTCTAAGTGTAGCAGTTCCCTCTTTTTCTTCTTTCTATTTTGAGCTTAACACACATTGTTTTTTCTAGTTTTTTTTGTGGATCTTGCTTCTTTTCATTTTTATTCTTTATTTGTTTCGGTCCCTTTTCGCACCCCGTTTCTTTCTTCTTCTTTTGCGGATTTTGGCATCTTAGGTCAGAATTTTTTTTTTAATCTTATACATCTTTTTTAATATTGAATATTAAGATTTAGGTGTTTTAATGTTGATTTGCTTCTTAGATTATTAATATATTTGTTTGTTGGTTATTAATTTATTGATGTTGATTTGTTTATTGTTTGTTGGTGTATATGCAAAAAATTCTTGTTATGTTTATAGTTTGGCCCCCCTGAACAAAAATCCTAGCTCCGCCACTAAGCATGACCATCCCATCTAATCACAGACCATCTCTTTTATTCTCGATCATCTCGGCTTGGCTGGGTTCTGGGTCATTTGACATGGACCTTCTTAACTGAATATTCAGTAACGGGACAGGCTTGATTGAAAGGCTGGGCCTAGAATTCAATTAGGGGCCTAATTATGCAATCTTGTTTTTGGGCTTCCTCAGTTCTTATGTTGTTTTGCAATTTATTCTTTCTTGACTAACTTTGAAGAGGGAAGTTTATTGCTGTACTTTTGCCAATTGACTAATTTTAAGTTGCATTTCTTTACATTAGAGTGGTTAGTTTACTTAGGCTTTATAGCCTATTTCGGTTATGCTACTATGAATTTTCATCTTCTTTTAGTTTTCAGTTATAATTTAAAACAAGTATTTGTTCGTTACTATATATTTACTCCTTCAGAGAATGAAGGGCTGTAAATGTTCTTAAACTTTTTCGTTTCTTACCAAAAGAAGTTAATTTACCACAATTTATCGAAAAGGAAAAATAATACTCGGCCCTTTTCTCCTTTTGCTGGCCAACGTATAATCTCATTTGGTTTAGTGTAATTTATGCACATCATTTTGCAAGAATTTCATAGTCGTTCATTTACTTTTCTTTGGTAATGATGACGTTTTATGCATGTATTTCATTTGCGTTATTGATTATATCCTGCATTTGATGTTCAAGGGTCGTTACATTCCTCATAAAAGGGGTGTATGTTTAGTTTTTCAAATTCAAAAAACAAATGGCAATTAGTGTGTCCACTTTTTTTAATTAGCTCCATGTTTTAGGCTCATTCCATTATTTTGTAGGTTCTACTGCCTTCAACTCTCCTTCCATAGAGAAAATCATCAATAAAAGCTTAAAAGGTATCTTGCTATCTCCCCACATGTTCGATTGAATGCCTAAATGAGTTTAATGGCATGCTCTTTTCCAGCATGGGTGTTACGAGTTAGTTAGGCATACAGGTTATTCCGTTTATGATGACTTTGTTAATTTTCTTTTTGATTTTAATGCCAATATGTCTTCATTACCCATTCTTTTCTCCTTGAGAATGATGGGCTAAAAGTGTTCCTAAACCTTTTGGTTTATTGTCAAAAGAAGTTACAAAAGAGTTACTTTGTGAAGTGATAGCATTTGATTCTAGTGAGAAAAGACACTCAAAATCCGATCAGATCGCTTCGGAGATCTATACCCCTCAGGGATGATCAATACTTTACGGTCAAGCTCGTTCATATTTGTGGACTATTCTATAATCTTATTTACACTTAATCGGGCTATAAAAATCTGGGGAAAAAACCGCTTCTAACAGATTTTAAGATAACAAGAATATATTAAGTGGAACTCTTTCTATTTAAATAGATAAATTGTTACGCCCTAAGTGATGAGTACTCCCTTGTGTGGAGGAATGGTAGCTCAAAGGGGGCATCCCACACCGGAAGTTGGGGGATCCTTGGAGACCCATATAAGTAAGATATGGTCGCTAATTAAGTACGAGGCCTTTTGGGTAACTCACTGGCTTCGGATTCCATAAGAACTCCGAAGTTAAGCGAGTAGTGGACCAGAGCAATCCCAGGATGGGTGACCCCCTGGGAAGCTGGTCGTGAGCTCCCAGAAACAAAGCCGTGAGGGTAGATGTCCTGGGATTGAGGCCTGGCTATGACGCTACCCAGAGCAGACAATATCGTACTGAGGTGGGACCGGGTCGTTACAAATGGTATCAGAGCGGACCCCACAGAGTACGGTGAGTACGGTGTGTCGACGAGGACGTCGATTCCCTTGGGGGGAAGGATGTGACGCCCTGAGCGATGAGTACTCCCTTGTGTGGAGGAATGGTAGCTCAAAGGGGGCACCCCACACCGGAAGTTGGGGGATCCTTGGAGACCCATATAAGTAAGATATGGTCGCTAATTACGGATCCCATAAGAACTCCGAAGTTAAGTGAGTAGTGGACCAGAGCAATCCCAAGATGGGTGACCCCCTGGAAAGCTGATCGTGAGCTCCCAGAAACAAAAAGCCGTGAGGGTAGATGTCCTGGGGCTGAGGCCTAGCTAGGACGCTACTCAGAACGGACAATATCGTACTGAGGTGGGACCGGGTCGTTACATAAATCTTATGCATGTTCTTCCCTATTAGTAGTTCAGTATAAGAATGTGCCTTCTTTCCACAGAAAATAATTTTTTTTTCTTTTTTCCTTTTTTTTTTGTTGTACCACAGAAAATAGTTAAGAAAGTAGTGCGTTGAAGAATAAAAGTTGTTTCATTAAACTTTAAAAATTTTCTTCACCTCCATTGATATAAGAAGCTTAACCTCTAATCTCACACTAAATTCGATGAAGGAAAACATCAAACATTTTCTCCAGTCATGAAATAAATAAAGAACTCTAAAATAATCTGCAGCAAATAATTTATAGGCTAAAATTAATATTCATATGTAGTAGAATGATAAATCAATACTTCAAATTTTTTACTTACGAAAGAAAGCAAAGATTCTGATAGTCGCATTACAATAAACTTTCATTGATTTGAGAGGCACCAAAATATAAATTATAACACAATTCTCATTTGAGACATTTTTTTCCCATTATTTGTAATAGATTTCTGCTCTATTATTTGATTGAATTGTATAAAAGCCATTTTTTGTCCTTTTAATTGTATTTGTGGTCGTGTTATTGTTATTATTATTTTATTTTTTTTTGTAATGTAGGGATTATGTCCACTGTTTTGGAGCCACCTATTGGATATGTATTCATAATTTGAAGAAACGGAAAGTCAGTAACTATAAGGTAAATGTACTGCTATGCTTATATGCTAAGATAAATTAAAGCACGATTGTTACTTTTTCTTAATGTAAATGTTTGATTAATTAATATTTCTGTTGCTATAAAATTGGTAGCAATATATCTTGAAAAAAATAGTATAATACATATCTAAGTTATTTTTTAGTATGGAGTTTACTTATCAGAGTTGTAAGAAAATGGAAATGCTCGTGCATTGCTCGGGGTAGCACACTAGTTTTATAGTAATTTTCAGCGCAAGAGGGTAATTTGGTAATTCACTTTTATGTACTAACTCCCTCGATGCATTTAATATATAGGACATATAAATTTGTTGTGTGTATGACTCCGCACCGTACACGACAGAGAATATGTGGCTGCTGCGAATTGCAATTGTAATGCCTATAATAATTTATTTTGTTCAAGTAAATGGCATACTGATATGTTCAATTTCTGTAGGGTTTAATGTAAGTTTAGTTGGTTTAGTTGTGCTCTTATTCTAGCTGGTTTTGTAAAAGCCACAAATTATTGTGGCAAATCTTATAGGAGCAATTGCTGGCACTAACGGGTTAATTTTTTATTTTTTTTCTGGGAAATTAAATAGGGGATAACATGGAAATGAGGAGGCAGAATCATGGTGAGACCAGAAGAGAGAGTAAATATGGGTTCGAAATAGTTGAACGACTAGAAGTTTAAGATGACATTTTAAGGTAATTTGGTCAATATTTGGAAAAAAAAGTTGTATGGGGTTAAGAGGGCCTTAATTATTAAGAGTATCCCCCCTCTTTGATACCACCTGCTTCATTGATTTCTTTGATCACAAGTTCACTTCATCCAATTTGTAATACGTAAATATTTTGCTTGATTTACTTCAAAAAAAATATATATATTTATTTTGCTTGATTGGTCTGAGTGTTGCTCAACCCACCAAACATAAGAAAATTCATTCCCTCCCCTGCTTTCTTTCTTGCAATCCTGTTTCCATCTGATTTCTTACTTACCTTTTCCCCGTGTCCACCAAACAGAGTAATCAGTCATGCCTGTGGCAGAAATATTTCTCTCTGCGTTCGTCGCAGTCCTATTCGAGAAGTTGAGTTCTTCGGTGTTGTCCAAACTGGCTCGCCTAGAGGGAATTCAGACACAACTCCAAAAGTGAAATCCTTTTTAAGAAATCAAGTTTTTGATCGGAATATGAATCAAACCGAAAGATCCCTTAACTCTTAAGGGGATTCATAGAACGAATCACACTTTTACCACTAAACTATACCCGCTATAACTATAATAGAATATTATATACAAATGAACTTTTTGTCGAACAGAGGAATTGGTGTAATAAAGATAGGATCATAAAAGAATCATGAAAATGCGAGTGTCAATGTTTTTCGTGGGGGGTTTCAATTTAATGAGATTCCGGAAAGAAAGGAGGGCTCTTTTAAATAACTAAATAACAAGCTCTACCTTTTCTTTTGCTGGAGGGGTTTTAATAGATATGGCTCGCTAAAACCACTGAAATCATAACAGAGCATCATTTTTAAGACCATCCAAGCTGTGCTAAATGATGCCGAGGAGAAACCAGTTCATTGGTGAATGAATCTCATGTTTATGGCTGCGAAAATGATAAAAAGGGGATCTAGTTGTTGTTGAGAGACGAAACACGTGTCGATGAAGTCTCTGTCATTCCTATAGTTGGTATGGGCGGTGTCGGCAAAACCACTCTTGCTCAACTTGTTCACAATGATGATGAAGTGAAGGCCTCTTTTGATCTCAAGATATGGGCATGTGTTTCTGATAAGTTTGATGTCGTTGCAATAATTACGCAAATTCTTGGAGCTATGGCTTTGAACTTAAATGACGCTGAGGAGAAACTAAATCAGAAACTTTCTAACATAAAATTTCTTCTTGTTTTAGATGATGTCTGGAATGAAGACTACGGAAAATGGGAACAAATTTGTACTCCTTTTCTAGCTGGGGCACCTGGCAGTGTAGTTATTATTACAGCTCGGAATGAGAAGGTGGCATCAACAACAGGCAATGTTCAAATGTATCATCTGAACAAGCTTCTAAATGATGATTGCCTATCTATATTAGCTCGACATGCATTACTGATCAAAGATTTTGAAGAGCATCCCAACTTTAAAATCATCGCTAAGAAACTTGTCAAAAAGTGTAAAGGCTTACCCTTGGCAGCAAAGGTGATTGGAGTCCTCTTGCGTACAAAAGGAACCCCAAAATGCGTGGGAAGCTATATACAACAGCAAGATTTGGGAATTGCCAAACCGTCATTCTTCCGGCTTTAAGATTAAGCTATCCTCGTCTAAAGCGTTTCTTTGCTTATTGCTCTATTTTTCCTATGGACTTTGTGCTTAACAAATACGAGCTAGTTTTGTTATGGATGGCGGAAGGCTTTTTGCAGCAATCAGAAGGAAAGAAGAGAATGGAAAAGACGGGTTTTAACTATTTCAACAAGCTTGTATCACGGTCCTTTTTTCAACCTCCAAGTGGCAGTGAGGAATCACAGTTTGTGATGCATGACCTAGCTCAGTTTGTTGGTAAAGGAATATGCTATAGGTTGGAAGATAAAATGAAAAGCAATGAGCAGCATGCAGAATTTGGAAAGGCTCCCACATATCATTCATTCGCCAAGAATATGGCATGTTTAATAAATTCGAAGATTATTACAAAGTTCGTGGTTTGCAGACATTCTTACCTCTACCTGTTCATAGGGTAGAATATTGGTGATATGATCCGGTCTAGCTCTAGTTTCTATTCATCCATGGTGGTTCGTGGTATTCCAAATGATGATCCACACATAATGAATCACAAGGATATATAGAGCATGGAAATTCAAAAGGAATTCCATAGAATTTCACATGCTTGATACAGGAAGCTTAAATGATAATCATGCATTCAATGTAGTTCATAAAGATTGGGCGTGGAAGTTCAAGAGGTTAGAACGGCAAGGAGGCCCATTGGAATAAACAAGAAGCTATTAATTTAAGTTATTTTTAAATTAATACGGCTTCTTGAGTCTCATTATTCAATTAGGAATTATAATTTCCTTTTTGAATAAGTTTTCTTATTATTTTCTTATTATTTTTGTTTTTTTAAGTAGGAATTAGTTTCCTTTTTGAATTAGGTTTCTATAGCTTTGTTTCTCCTATTTAAAGGAGTTCTTTTTATTGTATTAGATAGAAGTTTTGATGATTAATAGTATTGAGAGTTTTCTCTTTGTGTTCTCTAAGAACATGTTGAACATGTTGAATTGAATTAATTCAATTGTTCTTGACTTATCAATCAATTCTCCACCAATAGATGATGGCGCTTTCGATCATACCAAGGTTTACGCTTCTTTAAGTATTGGGTTGAGGTTTACGCCTTCCACCTTTCGATGAATTCCAAGGTTCTAGTCTGTTTATAGACTACGGGTCAAGGATCCATTGGCCTGACTAGGAAAGACGATCTGAGATCGCGTCATTGGCAAAGGTTCTACTTCAGCAGTAGGGTTGTTAATGAGTTGTCACCTAAACTTCGATGCTTACAGGTGTTGTCTTTGAGTTGTTATTCCATAATCGAGCTTTCAAACTCAATTGGTGAGTTGAAACACCTCCAACATCTTAACTTATCTTGGACCCTCATCACACATTTTTTGGAGTCCTTGAGTGATCTCTACAATTTACAGACATTATCATTACGTAATTGCAGCAAACTATGAAAGTTAGCCACAAGAATTTGAGATTTAGTTCATTTACGGCATCTTGACATCGGTAAAACTGAAAAATTACTAAAAATGCCCTCTTGGATTGGTATCTTAACTAGTTTGTAGACATTCTCAAAGATTATTCTAAACGGGAGTAATACGTTAACAGTAACTAAGTGGAGGGGCGTATCTGATCTCCGGGGGAACACTTGCCATTAGCGGGTTACACAATGCCATGAACGTTCAAGATGCAAGGGAGGCCAATTTGTTGTTAGACAAGGCTTCGAGGAATTAACATTGACTTAGAGCAGCATGTTTGATGATTCTCGAAGCGAAACTCTTGAGTACGAAGTGCTTGAGTGCTAAAACCTCATACAAAATTGGCAAAGTTGAAAATCGTGTTCTATGGGGACATTGCATTTCCTAGTTGGGTATGTGATCCTTCGTTCGTTGATATAACAAACCTAACACTCGGTGGGTGTAAAAGGTTTGTATCTTTACCATCACTCAAGGAGTTGTTCATTAAAGGCATGGTTGGCATGAAACATGTGGGTGACGAATTTTATGGGGTTGGTTATCCACATCATGTTGCATTCCGATCACTTAAAACTTTCAATTTTGAGAACATGGTGGTTGGGAGGAATTGCCTTTCAATTTGGCCAATATTGATGACCATGCTGGTGCGTTTCCTCAACTTCACAACCTTACAATATGTGATTGTCCTGTACTGGTCAAGATTTCACTTCCTAGTCTTCTGTCTCTTTGGGTTTTAAATATAAGAAGATGTGATGATCTTGTTCTTAGGGGTATAGTTACTGTCGCATCTCTTACTACCATATAGATGGAAGGGATCCTAGGGCTTTCTAAGCTACATGAAGGGGTTGTACGATCTCTTGGGGAACTTGACCATCTTAAAATTGAAAAATGTGTTGAGCTGTATTATTTGTGGGAAGAAAAATAATCCTCATGTCATAATCTCGTAAATCTGGTTGATCTTAGTTTTACTAATTGCCTTAAGCTTGAGAAGCTGCCCAATCTTGAGAATTGCGTCATGTCTCTCAAGAACTTAGATATTAGAAACTGTCTAAGACTTCAGTCATTCCAAACAAAACCAAGATTGCCAACTAAAGAAAAAAAGTTGATTGAATGTAATAGCAAAAAGTACGTGGAAAGCTATTCTCCTTAAATGATTAACTATTTGGGATTGTGAATCTTTGACATGCTTTCTACAAGGTCAGAATATACCCAGCTGTGAACACCTTATTTTTCAACCCTCGCAAGAATTTCAAACTCTAAGAAAATGAACATGCATAAGCATTCATAGATGCATACATATGCTTTACATGTAATACAGTTCGAAGAATGAGTTGAAAAGAGAATTCAGATAGAGAGTTAGGAGAATTACCAAAAACTGCCAAGACCCGGAACTATCAAATCTATTGCGAAAATGAAAATGATAATTCCTGATTTCTGATAATCCTCGAATTTTTAAGGTTATTAGGTGATGCCACAAGGAGAAACATATTCAAAAATCAGCTTGTTTCGACAGCTGGATCTCTGAGAATTTGGAAAACTGAGAGTTTACTTTGGGTATTTGAACGGAGACCTTCCCAAATTCGAAATGAGCTCAAAATTGATCCGATATCCCATTTTCCCGAAATCACAAAAACCGTCACAAATGGATACCATCTGTCCACAAGACAAATGGCCCATTTTTTCTTGTGGACAGATGCTTTAGGATTTTTTTTGAGTGACTTCCCAAACTCTTAAAATCATGAAATTTTTTGAAGACCTAGGGAATGATTCAAGAAGCAACATATTCAAAAATTAGCTCATTTCGATCGCCGGATCTTCGGGAATTCAAAATACTGGGAATTTAGCTCGGAAAATCAAATGAAGGCCTTCCCGATGTCCCAAAATACCGAAATTTGTTCAATAGATGGATTTTATCATAAGGAACAACATACTAAAAAATCAGGTCAATTCGATACACAGTTTGGCTGGAATCGCAAAAATCGGCAGGAAAAAATAGCATATGTCGTGTAGACAGATGGCTAGACCATCTGTCCACAAGACAGATGCATATGTCGTTTCGACACATGTCCATCTGTCTAAATGATAGATGATCCCCCTCTCTCTCCTCCAACTATAAAAAGGCCTCTATTTCTCCACTTTTGAGACATGAATAAAGGCTGAAATTTCGGGAAAAGTGCTCCAAAATTCTCTATTTTTATTTTTGAAGCTCTGAAGTAATTTTCATCATGATTTGAATTTAATTTTTATCAGTGTTATTTTCAATTAAGCGCTTGTAGACACTGGTATTTATCTCCAAATCAATCCAAATTTTTTATTTGAGCTTTTTTTCCAATACCAAAAATTTAGAATGAGTTAAAATAATTTTCTAGATATAATTTTTATCAGTTAATTATTGGCTTATCACTCTAAATTTGCTAAGCAATTAATTAATATCTGTATCCAATTTGTCTCCAAGTCAGCCCAAATTTTATATTTGAGCTTCATTTTCAAAACCAAAGGCCTGGAATGAGTTAAAATCATTTTTTCAATATAATTTTTTTATCAGTTAATTATCGATTTATCAATCTCAGTCCACTAAGTAATTAATTAGCAGTTGTATCCGGTTTAATCCATAAATTGCGATACCTAGCTAAATATCCAATATGAAAGCTTTAGATTCGTCAAATGCCAATTTAACAAATTAAATTGTGATAAATTATTTGACTAATAAATCTCAAGGATTATCGGATATTTAATATCAAATCGAATTAGCTTCCAAAAAGTCCTAAATTTTGTTAAAAACACTTGTTTTATTATCTATCATTCCCAAAAATCATTTTTTTTAAATTACACACACACACATTAATTTCTAAAAATCGTCATGGTAAAATATGAAGCATATGTCTTCAATTCCTACCCTAAAAATCCCGGTTTTTCAAAATTATGGGTTGATATGCGATAATATTAGTAAACATGCGAATATTTGATTATGACTACAGGCATATTCTATTTAAGAGGCCGAAAGGGCAAATCGGGTGCCTAACACCTTCCTGATTCGTAACTTAATCCCCGAACCATTAAATTATATGGTTTTGCAATAATTGTGTTTAAGAGAACGTTTAATTCATAAATGCTTCTCTTTTACACAAACTTTTGTTTGTTTGGTAAAACAAACTGGCGACTCTAAATTTTTCCTTTAAATTAACATATTTTCCAAATTAACCGAAGAAACAAAGGATTCGCCGCCATGGGATCCGGTGTTAAAAAAATGCAAGTTCTCACAGTGGCGACTCTGCTGGGGATCATTTTTAAGTGGATTAGACTCTAAACAAGAGTAGAATATTTGTGGATAATCCTTTCGGTTTATTTGGGTGTTTTCCCTTCAGCCTTAGTTTTAGGATAACATATATGCGATTTAGGTGGGTACCCTTTTTTTATTTTGTTTGTAATCATTGTTTGAGGAAAATCTTTTCATAATTGAAATTTGAAAATACTCCAACAAATTTTAAAGCATTCTTCATAATGTACCTCCATAATTGTTATTTTGCACGCACGCACTATTATCATGCATTGTGGCGAATGTGAAATTACCCAGCTCAACACGAAAATATTGCTTAGTGAGTAGGGAGTTGACTCATCTAGGTCAACATAAACCGAAAGCTCTTATTTCCATTCTCCTTGGCCAACTACCAACCGAGGTATATCGAGAGACGAGAACACTCACATACCTAGGACGTATATCAAAAGGTCCTTGCACATACTCGCACATGGGGTATATAGCAAGACCTAGCCAAATAGAACGGAGCCTAAACCTTACCCCTTCAAAACACGCTTGCATATAGGATGTGTCTACCTAGTACACTTGAATTTCTACATATTTTCATGACCGTCAGTCGTGAGATTAGTAAACAAAAGGCCTTGTCATGCATACCAACCCTTGGTTTAACAAGTACGGCCAGTGGCTATCCAACTTTGCCCGTAGAAATTCTTTACTAAATGACTATTAGTAAGGATTTCCATGAAAAAGCAATTCCAAAGAGGAGGGAACTTCCCAGTTTTTAAAATATTTTTCAAAAACAAGTCGCTTCCTAAAATAATTTTTCAAAACTGGAAGGTTATAAGGGCAAGTCGGGAATGTATGTTCCTATAACACCCCGTTCCTAAATCTCAAGCTTAGCGCGTTCAAAAATCGCGAGTATGGCGATTTCGAGCTCTGAATAGTGAAATACTGTTTTGAAAGGAGCGACAGGGTTTGGAGACTTCCAATAAGTCATTTTGGTGTATTTAAGCTTAGTAGAATGTTCGTAAGTCATTTCGGATGGTTCGAGTTGAAATCGGGATGTAAATTGCAAGTTTTCAATTTACCCGACTTCATAATTTTTTGTTAACTTGGAGGAAAAGTAACTCCTTCGTTCCTCGTCAGATTGAGTTTTCGTTCTTAAGGGACCTTAGATTTTTAGGCAATCTATAACTTTTGTGTTTCGGCCAAAGGCAAATTCGGACTTTTACTAGGTCGAAACTGAGCGCGAAATAGGTCAATCGCTATCAGTTGTTCATTCGGTAACATTAATGCGCTGACTTCGACAAATTTTTGGGAATTATCTGTCCAGAATATGGGGACACTTCCTTCTAGGAAGTTTTAGAGCTCCGAATAAGCTTTTCGTGGACATAGAGACTACTTCAATCGGACTTCCGAGCGATAAGTTATGGACATTCAAAATTCAGTGCAGCAAGCTCAACGCGCGTGGACAATAACCGCGTAAAGAAGTAGTTATATATATACATACGTTCAGTTCTTCTTCCTCATTTCATTACACCATTAGTGTAACACCCCGTTCCTAAATCTCAAGTTTAGCGCGTTCAAAAATCGCAAGTAAGGCAATTTCAAGCTCCGAATAATGAAATACTGTTCTGAAAAAAGCGACAGGGTTTAGAGATTTTCAATAAGTCTTGCTGGTGTATTTAATCTTGTTAGAATGTCCATAAGTCATTTCAGGTGGTTCGAGTTGAAATCGAGATATAAATTGAAAGTTTTCAATTTACCTGACTTCATAATTTTTGGTTAACTTGGAGAAAGCGTAACTCCTTCGTTCCTCTTCAGATTGAGTTTTTATTTGTTATCACCATAGATTTTTAGGCAATCTACAACTTTCGTGTTTTGGCCGAAGACAAATCCAAACTCCTACTAGGTCGAAACTGAGCGCAAAATAGGAAAATCGCTATCAGTTTTTCATTCGGTAACATTAACGCGTTGACTTCGTTAGTGGAAACTAGTGGTGATAATACAAGCACGACACACCCTACAAATGTTGTTACCTTGTTTTGGTAGGCTATACATTGTCATGGCCCTAACTATATGAGGTTGAGCTTGCCATGGATATCCCGGTTGAACTAAAATCACAACAATAAGTGCCTAGATTATTAGAATGACGTGAGAACTTTATTAAAATGCTTACGGTTGTAGTTTTATACACATGGCATATAATGTGAAATAGGAATCAATAATGAAGTAGATAGCTATAATACATGAATAACGACTAGTCAATGCAGCTATAGACTAGAAGCGTGATGATGACGCTTATAACGATGATGAACAATGATTGTAATGATAGTAATAAATAGTGGGCTGTTATATATTGTATCTATATATTGGAATGCCATATGTGTGATGAATGATATGATTGATGACGATGTTCATTGTGAAAAATGAATGGATGAGATATTCTTGTTATTGCGATCACACATATAGGCTGAATATGATGGACCGAGCACCGGGTAGCTCCCACGTGGCTCGAAGATAGGTCACCTAATTGTGGCTCCTGGGTAAAATTTCCTAAACCGTGCACGCAAAAAGAGGATCCGTGTACTCCACCTGGTGGTTGAAATCCCACAAAAAGATAGTCCACTCTATGCATCTTACTTTCTGGCTGACTATGTGTCCCCGGGCTACAAAGTTTTCCTGACAGCGAAGTAGGTCCGCGTGCCACTACTATCCCATTTGGTGAGTTTTTCGTGAAGTAGTTGGACTATTAATGGACATCACCATACTAGGGTGTCTCCTGGTGTAGTTCTTTCCAAAGTGTTGACTTGGCTTATATGACGTGTTCTCCTCGTTAACTATTCAGAGTGTTATTCTCGAGAAAATGTCTTGAGGGTTATCTCCGAATGACTTACTTGGAGAACTAGGTCCCTGAGCCACTCCTCACTTGGAAGAGACATGGACAAGAGCCTTGGACCCTTCGGGATTCGTTGTTTTGGGCCTAGGCTACCGTGGGGTGAAAATGAGATATTATGCAAAAGATATGATACGGATCAATGTGATGTGATGTGATGTGGCTGAATGCTACCACTATTATTGTTGTATCATATCTGTATTATTTTATATGTATTGCCTCAGACGCATTGTGTATAGCGTGAGATGAGTGTGGACACGGTTAGATGGATAATAATATACAAAGGAAATCGTTTGGCCATTCATAATATACTAACATGTGAAGTGGATAGTATTGATAGCTATAAAGCCTTAAAGATGTAGTATATGAGTGTGAAAACACGGGTGGATTGTATATAAAGTTGCTTGGAACCATAATGAACATAATGTATTAATAATTAAAGTGGCAATTATAGCTAATGGTCAGCTAATTGAGGAAACGCCATAACGTAATGACTTAGGAGGATGATATATGATAGGTAAAGCCTATTAATTGGCCAAGCATGGACATTCATAATGAACTAACTACAAATAGGAAACGATAAATGTTTGGCTATTAGTTAACGACTCTCGGTGTGAGTGCGAGTAACATGAAGCTATATTCGGTATACTTTAGAACCCTTCCACTGTAGCATGACGAACCTTAGGAAGCTAGTATTGCAACAAAATGGCTTTAGACCAACAACCCTCGTGTTGTTATGGAATGCCAGAGCTAAGGTTAGTTAGTCAGGTAAAGCTTCCGGTGCCCAAGATAGGAATCCTAATGGGGTTCGGCATGCACTTGTGTGTGGATTGCATTGCATTGTTTTCAAACCATTGTAGTAAAGTAAATTACTTACTTTCTAAATAAAGATGCACGTGCTTGTGTATGCTATGTGTACTTTCTATACAAAACTTATATAGTTCCCACTGAGCCCGGATTTGCCTCATTCCCTCTTTTCACAAGTTTTGCAGGGTAAGCTCTTAGGAGACACGTGGTACTTGCGTATAAAAGCCTTTAATGTCCATGAACCTTTTCTTGTCTTTAAAAAGGACCATGTTTTATATTTGGTTTTGGTTTTATCATAATGTATATATAAACTCCCTTTTATGAATAGGACTTTGGCTTTGATGTGCAAACAGTGTCTTAAAATAGACTTGTATAAATGGTTTTCATATATGTGGAATGGATTTGAAATTCAGGCTGGATGTGATTATTCATATGAAATTGGTTTTAAACCTTACAGGTTGGTTTGTCAATGAAACAAACTCCATATGCCGAAATTTTATAAAAACAGGATTTTGTATGGACTGTACTTTTTTAAAGAAAGAGTTTTTGTAAGTTAAAATTTTACATTTTAAAACCCGCCATCGCGCACGGCATCTGTAATTAACCGGGTCCTGGAGGTAAAAATCTCAAAACGGGATTCGGGGCGTCACACATACATTATGCTAAAATTTTGTTAAATGTACCACACTTTGGTATAGTAAATTTAGTTATATTATTTATTGTATTAGTTGTTACATAGGGACAGCATTCAGTAGCACATTCTTTTATAGGCGGGTTGTTACAGTTGGTATCAAAGGCAAAGGTTCAATTTCCTTTCAATCAGGGTATGGGTATTTAGGTTCTTTCTTTTCTGTTCAGCGCATGACCATAATTGAGTCTGTAAGTTATAGTTATACTCCAAGTAAACCCAGGTGACAGGTGAATTATATTAAAATCAATCACCTATGCAACAGTTGACTATTTTATAAAGCATCAGTCTACTGTAGCTTGTTGGAGTTACACTTAATGACCCACATATAATTTATGAATTTGTCGTAATGTATTTATTGGCTTTTTTCCTCCTTTTTGTAGCAATTATTATTGTTGGCTGATTTCCTCTATAGTCATATTGTAGTATGCCTCCGAGACGTTCAAATCAAAACAGACCTGTAGTTGATCCTCCCATTGATAAGGGAGTAAATTATGATAGCAGTGGAAGCTGCTGCAACTTTGTGTCTTCTATGAACAAGATGATGAAGGAATTAATGGGGGAATTGAGAGATGTTTTGAAAACTTCATATGGTTCCTCTTCAAGAGGTGATAGCTATACATAATGAAGGGGATTATCAATCGAAGTTGTTAAGGTTATTTAATAGGTTAGACCCCACTATTTTGATCGGATGAAGGGCTCGAAGAAGTCGAATCATGGTTATTTAATGTGAAAGAGAAATTGGATTAGATTGAAGTTCTTGATAGATTGAGACCTAGAATAGCAGCATCTAATATTACTGGGTCCGCCCATAGCTGGTGGAGAACTTAAAGTGGTATGGTAGGATGAGTTCATCGGAAGTGTTTAGAAAGGGATTCGAGAATCAATTTATCTCAGATGCCTGTCAAAGAAGAAAGAGAGAAGAACTTCGAATGCTCAGATAGGGTGACATGACGGTGGTAGAATACCATCAGAAATTCGAGAGTTTATGTTTGCACTTGGATCACCCAAGTGATAGTGTGAGAATCCGGACCCATACCCCGAGAGGAGAGAAAAGAGTCCTCGTTCTCAGTTTTATTTGAAAACGTGTTTTGTAGAGTCGCCAGTTTGTTTTACGAGAAAACAAACAAAAGATCGTACGAAGGATAATTCGAAAACGAACTATCTTTCATACATTTGAAACCAGAGATTCATTTTGAAAATTGACTTTGCTAGGGTTCGGGAACTACGTTACGAATTGGGAAGGTGTTAGGCACCCAATTCGCCCTTTCGGTCTCTTAATGGATCATGTATTTAATTCCTATTTTAGATATCTTGTAAGTAGTTTGAATAGTTTTTAGAATAGTCCTTTCCGGATAAATTTAGTTTTAAAACAATATTTTGAAATCAGACTCGAGCTTTTCGAGCGCCTACGTATTCATTCGAAGAATGAAATCAGAGTCTCGTAGTTCCTTTCTTTGGAAACTGTTTTTGTATTTTTGTTTATTTTGAAAACGTGTCAAAACATATTTTAGATTTCTTGTTAAACTTAGAAAGGACTTGTTTTGAAAGCAATGAACTTCTTTGCAAGTTATCTAATTTTCTGTATTAAAATTGAAATTAAATGCAGTATTGAAATTAAGGATTTGGTAGAAAGTTATACCTGCTGCGCTTGAAGAAGATAGGAGGACTTTGCCTTGACTTCCTTCTCTCTCTAGAGCTTTCTCTCTCTAAAGCTTTCTCTCACTAGCCTTTTCTCTCAGAATTTCTCTAAAAATGACTTTCTAGAGACTTTGATAAAGCTCCTACTTACCAAAAATACTATTCAATGTTGATGATCCCAAAATGGGATCCCAAGGGTCCTATTTATAGCAAAAATCTCGCCAAAAACGCTCCAAAAGAGGCCAACCGCAGGGGTAGCCGCATGGGGTGCGGTTGGGGCGTGCGACAGGGGTGTGCCAGCCGTACGGCTGGCAGGTAGCCGTACGGTTGGGCGTGCGGCTAGGGGGTGCGGTTAGGAGGTGCCAACCGTACGGTTGGCAGGTAGCCGTATGGTTGGGCGTGCGGCTAGGGGGTGCGGTTAGGAGGTGCAACAAGGGTTATCTTAGACTCCCAACGCGTCCAAAATTGGAGTCTTTCCTATCAGTCTTTCTACATGTATGATGATTCATGATTAAATGCAGGATGCTTAAAGAAAATTAGTATTCGCACGAGAGTCGTGGATTGGGGTGTTCACAGACCATCTCGTCCCGGGATTCTTGTCCCCAAGAATACTGGGATGATAAGAAGACAACGATTCACGACTCTCGGGTGAATCAGAGTATACCCTTTCTGGCATGCGGATTCTTTTGTGCTTCAGGTGATGCAAAAAAAATTGCCCCTTTCCTTTTGGCCGGGCGACACGATACATCAACCTTTTCTCCCATCTACCCTCAGTGATAGATTACCCTCAGTGGCACACCACCCTCAGTGTGTAGGACAACACGAGGGGGCTTGGCATTTTACCGAATCCAAATGATCGTGGTGGAAAATGAGTGTTCATGAAGTTTTTTCCCATTTCTTAGGGAGAAGTGAGAGAATATTCTTGGTCTTGTGGTGTATCCTTTCGTGGGGTGTGGTACTAAGAGAAATTTCAATCTTTGAAAATGTTAATCAGATTCCCTTCGTGGGGAATGTGTGGATAAAGCTATTCCTTTCATGGGGAATGCGCGGTAAAGGTTATTTCCCTTCATGGGGAAAGGGGATCGGAGAAAATTCCCATCGTGGGGAATGCGAAGAATTCTTACTTTGAAGAATCCGAAGAAAATTCCCTTCTTGGGGAACACGTGGAGTTGTTATTTCCCTTCTTGGGGAAAGGGGTTTCGAAAAAATTCCCATCGTGGGGAATGCGAAGAATTCCTATCTTTTCAGGAATTCGAAAAATTCCCTTCTTGGGGAACACGTGGAGTCGTTATTTCCCTTCTTGGGGAAAGGGGTTTCGGAAAAATTCCCATCGTGGGGAATGCGAAGAATTCCTATCTTTTCAGGAATTCGAGAAATTCCCTTCTTGGGGAACACGTGGAGTCGTTATTTCCCTTCTCGGGGAAAGGGGTTTCGGAAAAATTCCCATCGTGGGGAATGCGAAGAATTCCTATCTTTTCAGGAATTCGAGAAATTCCCTTCTTGGGGAACGCGTGGAGTCGTTATTTCCCTTCTTGGGGAAAGGGGTTTCGGAAAAATTCCCATCGTGGGGAATGCGAAGAATCCCTATTCGAAAAATTCCCTTCTTGGGGAACATGTGGAGTCGTTTTTTTTCCTTCTTGGGGAAAGGGGTTTCGGAAAAATTCTCATCGTGGGGAATGCGAAGAATTCCTATCTTTTCAGGAATTCGAAAAATTCCCTTCTTCTGCCTTGTTGCCATGATTATATTACTCAGACACTGCCTTGTTTGATTTTCCAAAAAAAGATATGTTAGAGAGAATTGCTTGCGAGGGGAAGTGCTTTTCGTTCCTTTCCTTCCTACCCTCAGTTTTGACCTTTATTGGGAATCAGACTTCTGAATCAACTTTTTTGTAGCAACTTTCGGACCGCTGTGCATGGATTTTTGGGATTTGGCATCTCTCTACCCTCAGTTTTCTTCTGTTTGGTCATGGGGATGGAAATTCGTTTGGAATTCTCAATAGCCTTCAAGCTATCCTCTGATTTTTTTCACAGGGAAGATGCTAGTCCTGTATCGCTTTCTGTTTTTCGATACCCTTATTGCTCCCTCTTTTGATTATCCGGCCTTATATTTTTTGGGCTTTCGGATTTTCCTTGCTTTTTCTTTCGCGGATTTTTCCAAAACAGGAGCCTTACTCACCTAAGATGTAGCCCTCCGCCTTTTGGCACAGCTGTCACTCTTAGTGTGGCTCTCCCTGTCGATTTTCATCATTTCTGTTTATCTCACTTTTCCCTCTCTTGGACCAACGGGATTTTCCCTTTTCTACTATTTCAATTTTTTCTGGTACCCGATTCTTCTTTTACACCTTCCCTGTTTATTAATCAGATTCGAGCCTTCCGGACAATGGATCCATCCTATTGAATTTCGGTTCCTCCACAGACTTTAGAGTGTCAAACTTCGGGCATTGATTAGTCATCTCGTGCGTGTGTGTGAGTCTTGGTCCTCTTGTGTCTTGGGAAGAGTTGATTCAGAGTCTTTCCCCACCCTGGTTTATTTTTGTTTTTTTTTTTTTTTTTTTTTTTTCAAACTGGTCAAAATTAAGGGTAGCCGCACGGGGTAGCCGCAGGGCGTGCGGTTGGGAGCATGCGGTTGGGGGTAGCCGCACGGGCTAGCCGCACGAGGTAGCCGCAGGGTTTGACCCCCCAGCCGTACGGCTGGCAGCCAACCGCACGGTTGGGGGCTAGCCGTACGGTTGGCTAGCCTGCGGCTGGCCCCTATGATCTATAAATAGTGGCCCGTTCAAAGCATTTTCGTCACTTCTTCTTGCGATCTTTCTCTCTAGCAGATAAATATCTGATTTTTCAAAAACATTTAGTGAGTATTTTGAGACAAGTGTGAGCGATGGCATTTGCTAGACTACTTTCGATTTTCGTGTACATGATGATGGGAGGCCCACCAGAGGGAGGGGAGGCGCCAGAGCTACTCCCGGGGGACAAGGTGGAGTCGATCACTGCGATGATGGATGGGCGCCTGATCTGCGCGCCACATCATGACGACTGGGAGAGTGTGGCCTGGGAGGGGCCACTGGGGGCAGACGGATCGCTACAGCGGGCGATGTACCGGGACGTGCCCTTGATCTCGCCGGGAGAGGGGCGAGAGTGGCTGTTGATGGAGCCTGCGGCACACGAGATCCGCCGCCGGACTAGGGTATGCTCTAATTCTAGTATTTCAAATTATGTGATTTTTTGAAAAAGATGCAAATGAAGAGATATGCATGAAATGCGATATATTTAATAATTACTTGCCATAATAGATATATACTCAACATTATTTATTTTTGAAAAAAGTTTGTTAGTGAGCCTTGTAAAAATCGGTGATGTAACAGAGGATCGGACGTTGCCGTGGCATCACGCGTGCTGCGCCTGAGCTTCGAGATCAGCTTCCGCCGCTGGTGAGAGCATACTTGAGTGCGACCCCATTCGGACGATTTATCGAGGTGCTGCCAGGCGGAGAGTTCCAGCGATCAGTGAGCCTTCCGACGGTGTTAGGGGAGAGATGGTGGGACACGACGCACACATTCCACTGGAGTTGGGGGGAGATGACGTTGACACCGGAGGATGTGTTCGTGCTGACAAGGCTGCCTTTCGGGGGGGAGGCTCTGGTGCCTAACCCTCGCGTACGCATTACTCTAGATGGTATGGGAGCGGCACTAGGATGGAGGCCTAGCAGGATTGTGGCGGATGGGATACCTCACACGGCGATGGTGCAGCATATCGAGGCCGAGAGTGGGAGGTTTGGCGATGGTCCGATGACACGCCAGGAGGTGCGGCAGCTATCCCGATGCTTTCTGCTGCTCGTGCTGCATGATTTCTTCTATGCGCGGGGCGGCGACAACCTACGGTTATGGTGGCTGCCTTATCTGCGGTTCTTCGACCAATTGTACACTTTTGCCTGGGGAGGATACGTACTGGCGGTGCTGTATGAGTCGATGGACCTGGTGTGCCGTCACATGGAGCTGAACCACCGCGGACTGGTCACGCTTTGGGAGGTAAGTAATAATTTAAATCCTCACTGTATTTGGAAAAAACCCGTGATTTATTAAAAGAATGCCGGTTCTATAATTTTAACAAGTATGATGATTTGTGACAGATGTGGTTTATTGCGCATACCCACCAGGGTATTGGTCAGATCCATCTGCACCCGACTTTCGCAGATGAGTTCCCGCTTTTCCGACGATACTACAGCGGGAACATAGTTGGGGTGTATCGATATCTGACCCCGGACGTTAGTGCAGGCGACGTTTCTGGGCTACAGCTAGACCAGGTATGAAATTAAATTAATGAAATTTAAATTATTTCTGAAAAAGAACAGTTAAGTTATGCTTGGTGTATGTTCAACGTGGCAGGTTCAGTGGAGCCCATGGCCGGCATACGTGACGCAACAGTGGGGGTATGCGGATGCGTTGGCTGCGGCGCGTTCGAGGCGTTTATTCGTGCATGAGTATGGCGCTGCGTTCTACCTGGGGGAGCGCGTGGTGCGGCAGCATACTCCTGGGTTGGGATTCCGGGTTCCGGCATGGCCCCCAGTGGCGATGAGGCGGCCGGTCATGCTGACTGCGGAGGAGAGAGCTCTGTTCCTGGGAGGCGTCCCGATGGAGGGTCTGTTGGTGGAGGGGGAGTACGGGACGTTTGCGCACCGGTACCTGATGAGGGAGATGAAGGGGGTGCGAGGCAGGGTGATATATGCGAGGTATGCGGCCCTCGGGGGAGATCCGATGTATATCCGGGGGCAGTTGTACATCTCGGAGCGGGTCCCACAGCAGCCCGCACCGGCGCCGAACCGGAGGGCCAAGGGGATTGCGGATTCAGATGATGAGGATCCGCACGGCGAGAGGGACGTGGAGCCGCCGCAGGTGGAGGAGGAGGATGACGAGGGTTCGGAGGAGGTTCCCTTGGGAGGAGGCAACGGTGGGGCGCCCCCAGTAGGGCCCGGCGGGGGAGTAGGGGAGGAGCTGGCTGCTGCGGTTTCGCCTGGACGAGGTAGGGCGAGTAGGGGTGGGAGGAGTCCGGTCGGAGGGCGGAGTCCCGTGTCTAGGCCACCTATCTCACCGGCCATGGGGAGGACACCACAGTTGTCGTCGGAGGATATACGGCAGATGCTGGAGTCGGCGCAGACACCCGGGGGACGCGGGTCGATGTTGGGATCATCACCCGTGTATGGGTCGGGCGACATGGATTGGGTTCATCATGTGTCCTTCTCGCCGTTGCTGCGCACGCCTGTCGGGTCGCCAGGTGCCGGGTCGGTGGGATTGAGGCCGTACTCTCTGTCGACCCCATCATCAGGTGCGGCCTGTGGGATCGTCTTCCGGGAGCTAGGAGAGAGGGAGGCGCAGTTAGGGGCGGAAGCAGGCATAGGCCAGACTCCGGTGGGTGAAGGTGGCGACAAAGGGAAAGGGAAGGCGGTGGCGCCCGAGTCGGAGACGGGAGAGGGTACCGGGGAGGACATGCCCCCGGTAGGTGGCACTGGCGGAGCTGGTCTGTCACAGGCTCCGGAGGGTGGGGCGTTGGCGTCGTACTCGATCCCGGAGTACCCTCGGGATATCCCTTACTTGGATTTCGGTCTACCCAAGCAATACCGGATCCCTGACATACCTGAGGGCGATGAGCGGATGGGGGCCTTAGCACACGTCTCGAGCGAGGAGGTAAGGTTTCTTTTTAAACAGTTGAGTATATGTGATGATTTATGAATGTTACTGATTGGTAATTTGGTTTTGACAGAGGGGCTCGTTCCTACTTCGCGAGGTAGCTGAGCTGCTGAAGAGCTACTTCAACATGTACGGACTGTTGACGTTTGCGGCTCCTTTCCCGGTGGAGTACATGGGGCGGTACAGCAGACGCTTGGCGGGCGATACGACTGCTACCTACCATCCGTCACGTTCGCGGTCCCGATCGGCGGTTCCTTCTCAGTCGGTCCAGCAGTCGAGGCGCACCTCCCGGCTTGCTCCTTCTCATCAGGGCGCAGGTCGCACGGTTTCAGAGAGTCCAGCGGAGGGTGCTGGAGAGACAGAAGCGAAGCGCCCGCGGAAGATGGATCCTCCCCCTTCTCCTCAGCGTTGATGGTTCTGATGGCTCGGCATTTTGCTTGAGAGAAACATTTTAAATTAGCTAGTTAACTTAGGTGTATTTTATTTTTTAGAAAAAACTTATTTTAATTTAGTGGTTAATTTAAATATGTTTATTTGTTAAGAAAAATGTTGGTTTATCGATGTGTTCGGTTTTAATTTATGAATAAAATATTTATGTTTATTTTTGAAAATATGTTTGTGTGTGATGTGATGTAAATGTTATTTGTGAGTGCAATTGAAAAATGATTATGTGGTGGCGAAATTATTACCTATTTAATTATACAAGAGTTAACGGCATGCGTTGAAAGAATGTGATAAAGTTAAGTCAAGTTAAATTGCGAAAAATGGTTAAGTACATATGTTGGCAAGTAATTAGCAAATCTATATGCATGCTATGATGGATTGTTCTTCCTGAACCAAGTCTGGCAATATTCGTATCATGATGTATTGTAAAGATGATTTGAAAAATGGAAGATTTTAACCAAGGGGGAGAGCCAACCGCACGCCCCACCCGCACGGGGTAGCCGTACGGTTGGGAGCCAGCCGCACGGTTGGCCAGCCAGCCGTACGGTTGGGGCCCAACCGTGCGGTTGGCATGTACAGTTGTACTATAAATAGAGCGCGAATTTGTCCTTTTTTCCATCATCAAAGTCACTATTCACCCTATAGCTTCTTCTTTCTCTATTACCATGTCTACCTTTCGTACCCACGCTTCTTTCTCCCTTTTGTCTGATTTTGTGTCCATGGCTGAGGCCGACTGTGGTCTTAACTGGGGCGATCTGAGCCACCTCCATCGCTGGTGTTCTCATGACATCAACTTTTCTTTTTTGCTTGGTATTGCTGAGTTCTGGGATCCTGAGGACCACTGTTTCCGCATTGGATTGGACGAGTTGTGTCCGACGATTGAGGAGTTCACACTACTGATGCGGCAGGATGTTTCATGGCCACTGGCCTCCTTGCGAGATGCTAGGAGTCCTCGTGTTATGCTGGCGGAGTTTCTGGGTCTGCGGGAGAGTGAGTGCCGGCCTATGATAGTCGACGGTCGACTCCATCTGCGTCACTTGGCAGACTTTTTCCTTCATCATGGCGACGACCCGGCTTATTATTCAGGTCGGACTTCTGCTTGTATGATTTTTGCTTTTTCTCAGATGCTCTTGGTTACCGATGATGCTATTCTGGTAGACCCTCTGATTATCCGAGTTGTATCTGAGGCTAGACGCGGCCATTTGGTGACTCCCATCTTACTGGCGGAGACACTGAATGGTTTGGATGCCGTGGTTCAGTCTCGACTTAGTCATTTTCGAGGTAGCCCATATCTACTGTACATGTGGGTTACTGAGAGGTTTCGGTATCTGGAGATTCGGCTTCCCTGGGATTCTCGGCACTTCTTCCAGCGTCCTGATTACGCCCAGATTCATTGTCTGTCATCATATGATTGGGCTGTTCGTTTTTCTGAGTCCTCTTCTTCGATATGTTGGGAGGTTCCATGGTGGCGTATGAGGACCATGATCATGAGTATGGGTGGGCAGAACTATCTTCGGTTTCGTGGTTTGAGAGAGACATCATTCTACATCCCCGGACGGCTGACGAGGCAGTTCGGTGTTCCCCTGAGTATACCCTTCCCGCTGAGAGACTTTTTTTCGATCGCTCTTCCTATTACCCCGAGACTAGAGACGACCCTACAAGGTCTTTGGTCTACCCGCTTTGTTCGGCGATTTCATGGAGGAGAGGTTGGCATTACCCAGGTGACCCGTTCTGATATCGTGCTGCATATTTGGCGTCGAGTTCGGCAGACCATTGAGCATGAGCCTATGATGATGAGGTGGTTTCGGTTTGCAGATTCACCGGTGACTGATGAGACAGTGCTTGCTTCGTATCAGACCATGGATCGAGAGAGGATCTTATATTCTGCTGATGACGGTTATGTTAGGTGTGGTAGGCAGCTTCTTTATGAAAGCTTTCTGGTATTAGGTAGGTAAAATATATAGGGAAAGTATGTAAGAACTGATGTAGGTTATCTTGTACGAAAGAACTTTTTGATGTATGGAAAATCTCTTTCTGCCTTTCTTCTTGCGTCCAAATGAATGAATATTATTACAATGAATAGACCGGGCCTGATATTCAGGTTGCCTAAATTTCCCCGTTCTTTTTTTTTTTTTTTTTTTTTTTTTTTTTTTTTTTTTTCGGGGCTCAGGTCTTCGTAGTTCATGGATACAATTTTTTACTGATAGTATTTCTTCAATCGGTCGAGGTTGACTGGTAAGTTTAACTCTTGGCCATCAATGTCGGTAAGGAGAACGGCACCCCCGGATAGGATTTTAGTAACAATATAAGGGCCTGTCCATTTTGGCGAGAATTTTCCTCTTGGGTCTCGGGCTGGTTCACGAATTTCTTTGAGGACTAAGTCTCCAAGTATGATGCTTCTGTCTCGGATTTTTTTATTAAAGGCTTTGGCAACACGTTTTTGATACCCTTGATGTTGATATGAAGCCCTCAATCGATTTTCATCAATCATCGCCAACTCTTCATACCGAGCCTTTACCCAATCATTCTCAGTGACTTGATTTTCCAGGATAACCCGTAAAGAAGGTATTTCCGTTTCCACTGGTAAAACTGCTTCCATGCCATATGTAAGTGAAAAAGGCGTTGATCCCGTAGAAACTCTCTCAGTAGTTCGATATCCCCAAAGTGCGTATGGGAGCTTTTCGGGCCAATCTCTACCGGATTTAACCATTTTGCTAATGATATTCTTCAAATTCTTATTAGCAGCTTCTACGGCCCCATTAGTTTGTGGGCGGTATGGTGAGGATTTGTGGCGTTTGATTCCATATTCTTCCATGATTTCGTTGGCTGCGCCTTCAAAATGCGTACCATTATCGGATATTATCTCATGCGGTACCCCGTATCGGCATATGATGTTGTGTCGGATGAATCATGCCACCTTTCGGGCATTCAAATCCTTGTAAGACTCGGCCTCAACCCATTTGGTGAAATAGTCGATAGCTACTAGGATGTATTCATGCCCATTACTTCCTTTTGGCGAGATCTTACCGATTATGTCAATACCCCAGATGGAAAACGGCCAAGGAGATGTCATAGGGTATAATTCTTTTGGAGGGAGCTTCTGTGCCTTGGCGTATATTTGACACTGATGACACCCTTTGACGTATTCAAAACAATCTTTTTGCATCGTTAACCAGTAATACCCTTGACGAACTATGTTCCGTGCCAATGTATGACCGCTCATATGTGGGCCACACTCTCCATTGTGGATTTGTTCCATCATTGCTCGGGACTTTTCTTCATCGAGGCGTTGAAGGTGTATACCGTCATCATTTCTTCGGTATAGTTTTCCGGCACAAATGATAAACCGGGATGCGAGGCGGCGAAGCGTGACCCGAGTGGTTTTGTCAGCATGTGATAGGTATTCATTATGCTTGAGTAATTGCCAGATATCGTAGTACCAAACCTTCTGATCGATCTTATTTCCACGTTCAACATCGAGTGATAGGCAAAATACTGGATTTACTCGCCTTTGAATCTGAATCTGAATTTCTTCTTTCTCCCCCGGAATTTCAATCATCGAGGCCAGAGTAGCTAAGGCATCAGCAAAATTGTTCTGTGTTCTCGGGATGTAGAAGAATTCAATGCACTCAAATTTCTCAGAAGTTTCTTCGAGTTGGGTTAAGAAGGGCACAAGTTTTTCCTCTTTGATCTTCCATTTTTTCAAGATCTGATGAATAATAAGAGCGGAATCCCCAAACACTTGAATTTTACGAACCCCTTTCTGCAAAGCAATTTCTAACCCGACAATACAAGCTTCGTATTCCGCGATATTGTTGGTACATGGAAATTCTAATCGAAAAGACATAGGTGCATGTGTCTGATCTGGCGAAATTAACAGGATCCCGATTCCATTCCCATTCCGATTACAAGCCCCATCAAAATACATTTTCCATTCATCGTCTTTAGTAATCTCCATGATACTTTCATCGGGAAATTCGAAATCCTGTAGCTCGGCATCAATGATTGGATTGCCTGCTAAGTGATCTGCTATGACTTGTCCTTTGACGGCCTTTTGAGTGACATAAGAAATGTCGAATTCTGAAAGCAGGAACATCCATTTAGCCATTCGATTAGTCAACATCGGCTTTTCGAACAAGTACCGCAAGGGATCTAGACGAGAGATCAAGATCACGGAAAATACCAACATATAATGTCGCAACTTCTGGGTAGCCCAAACTAACGCAGCGCATGATTTCTCTAAAGACGTATAATTTTGTTCTCCCGGAGAAAGCTTTTTGCTGAGGTAATATATTGCCTGCTCAGTCTTTGTTTGCAACAAATGCTGTGCCAACATTGCTCCAACTGAGGAGTCATTGACCGACATGTATAGTATCAATGGAATGCCTACTTGGGGAGGTGCTAAGACTGGCGGATTAGAAAAATATTGCTTGATCTTATCGAACGCTTCCTGGCATTGCTCATTCCACTGCCCATCCGAACTCTTTTGGAGTAGCTTAAAAATTGGTTCACATGTTCGAGTCAATTGTGAAATAAATCTGCTGATGAACTGTAACCTCCCGAGGAAACCCCGAATTTCCCTTTCAGTTTTAGGGATTGGCATTTCTTGAATAGCCTTAACCTTTGCCGGATCAACCTCGATTCCCTTTCTGCTGACTATATACCCCAGCATCTTGCCTTTGGTGACCCCGAATACACATTTCTGAGGATTCAAACGCATCTGAAATTGCATAAGCCGTTCAAAGAAAATACGAAGAGTTTCCACATGACTTGCCCGGTCTAATGATTTGATGATCATGTCATCGACATACACTTCTACTTCCTTATGAATCAGATCATGAAATAGAGTAGTTGCGGCTCTCTGATATGTGGCCCCGGCATTTTTCAACCCAAATGGCATGACGGTGTAACAATAAGTACCCCATGGTGTGATAAAGGCCGTCTTTTCCTGATGATCAGGATGCATTTTGATTTGATTATACCCGGCGAACCCATCAACGAATGATTTTAAAGCATGATTTGCAGTGTTGTCGACAATGAGATCAATGTTTGGCAGTGGAAAATCATCTTTTGGACATGCAGCATTTAAATTGCGATAATCAACACAAACCCGTACTTTGCCATTGGCTTTTGGCACCGGCACTATATTGGCCAACCAAGTAGGGTATTCAACAACCCGTATAAATCCGACATCCAATTGCTTTGTGACTTCTTCCTTTACCTTGAGTGACCACTCAGGTACTAGTTTTCTTAACTTTTGCTTGACAGGTTTGCATTCGGGTTTAGTGTGTATTTCATGCATCACAATAGTGGCATCTAAACCCGGCATATCAGCATATGACCAAGCGAAAACATTAACAAACTCTTTCAACAAATTTTCTAAGTCTGTTTTTTCATCATGGCTTAATTCGGCCCCAATTTTTATTTCTTTTATATCATCGGTTGTTCCCAAATTTATTGTGACCGTGTCTCCCTCAATGGGTTGTATTCTTTGCTCCTCATTCAAATTTTCATTCATAATTTCAACATCACAAGAATCAAAGTAAGGGAAAAGATTGGTAATTTTATTGATAGAAACATCACTTTGCATAGATAGCATACATTCTAAATTTCGTACATTTCTATCAATATTTCTCTCTCTCTGCTTCTTCTTTCCTTCGATAGGACGTATAAGATGCACAGGATCCCCAAGGTAATCTTCCTCAATTGCCATGACCTCAAACATATTACCCAGCATATCTTCCTCTTATAGTGGCTCGACAGGTGGCCGGGTAATCTTTAACCGAGATGAGAAGGTGTGAGTAAATCCTTCACTGATATATAAGTCTTCTTCATAGAAAATTTCTAATCCCGGTTGTCTTTTTCCCTCTTCATTTACCCATGGTTCCTGAAACCCGCAGTAAGGAAAGTCTTCACCCTCTTTTATAAACCATCCGTTTAATGAACTATCGGCAGATACGGTACTTTTCATTCGGCTAACATCTCCCACATATCCCAACCCGGCAAGAGGACTCGGTTGTTGGAATGGTTCGATCATTTGGGCAATGCCGGCTTGATATTTTCCCAAACCAATCCCCGGTAAAAATTCCATTTTCCTCATCATCTTTATTACTTGCGTATTCATGGTTGACATATCATCAGGGGGCAGATAATTCACAGTCTGCATGGTAAGAGTTTGCACCTTTGGCTCATACGAAAATCCCCCGAGTTGGACATCTTGGCTTCCGATTCCCAATACTGGCGAGTTTTTTGGGACTATTGCCCTTTCAGGATCTCCCTTGATGATGATGATATCCCCGTTGAAGGGTATTTTCATTTTTTGATGAAGGGAAGAAGGCAGTGCGCCAACCTCATGCAACCAAACTCGTCCCAATAACAAATTAAAGCTTGAAGGGATATCTATGACTTGAAACTCAGTGGTAAATGAAGCTGGTCCTATTTGCATACTCAGCATGACGGAACCTAATACCTCCCGCTTGGTATTGTCGTATGCTCGTACTGTGACTGGTGATTCTTCCATGGCAGTTAAATCAATACCCAAACGAACAGCAGTTTTCAATGGGCATACGTTAATCGTGGAACCGTTATCGACAAGCACATACGGTATAGACATTCCATAAGCAACAACGGTGATATGTAGAGCTTGGTTATGATCCCGACCCAGTGGTGATAAATCTTCATCAGAAAACCCAAGAACTTGTTTTTGTACCCCCATTGAAGCGATCATCGCTGTTAACTCATTTGGGGTGGCTTCAAGAGGAACAACCGATTGATCTAACATTCTCATTAGTGCCATACGATGTGGCTTGGATGCTACCAGGAGTCCCCAGATTGAAATTTGGGCTTGTGTTTTCTTTAACTGTTCAACAACACGCCCTTCTTCCGGGTCTTTTGCAGGTTCGTTGGGAAGAGCGACATCAATAGGTTGCTTGGTATTTGGCGGTTGGTACACTCTCCCAGAACGGGTCAATTGTTGGACCCATGTCGCGACCGGATCACTTATCCCTTCAGGTGTTTCAACTGGAGTTGGAGGTGACCTTTCATTGACTTGCGAAACTGTGTTCCAGTCGAAGGTGATCATGTTTATCTGTGAGCAATTCTTTCTTGGATGGGTTTCCTTTTTTATTGTTTTTCCTTGGTTATACCCGAGCCCCTGTCGCCTCGGGTTGCCTTTAAACTGTGGAAAGTGGGCGATCCCTTGATTCTGTTTACCGAGCCCAAAACCTGGCATGAACTGCATTTGTTTCATCCAGCCCATAACTTTTGGGCTAACCATCTCTTGTGACTGCATGGTGCATGTTTCATCAACGGATAACCCCAACAATGTTTCATCCTCGACTTCTTCAACTGATTTCTGGGACCTCGGTGGAGTATATTGAATGACTGTGGGCGAAGGCTTTGGACAGCTGAATTTCCAAACTTCAACATTTTCCGTATTCCCGGCGGGTTTAATCAAGAGTACAGGATCTGGTAAATCTGAATCCTCCTCGATAGCATTTATCTGGTGATTGGGGAGGGGATTCCTTGCAACATTCGGGGCTGACGGGTCAGGAATCCTTTTACTATCAATTAAGTTCTGGATAGCATGCCGCAGGGCCATACAACTATCGGTAGTGTGTCCGAAACCTTGGTATATTCGCAATGTTCATTCATGTTCCAATGAGGTGGTATCTGTTGTGGTAATGGTCTTGGATTCATGGGATACATAATCCCGGCTTCTTTCAGTTGTTCGAAAACCTTTCCCAACGGTCCCGGTAATTGCAAAAAATGTCTATCTCGTGAGCGATTCTGATCAAATGTCCTGAGATTATTGTTGTTGTTGTTACGATATCCCAAATCCCCAATGTTTTTCACAGAGTTTTGACCAAAGAGGTTGCCGGAATACCCCCGACCATAGGACCCAGAAGACGTAACTTGATTGATGGCAGACGTGGAAGTCTTCTTGTACTGTGAAGCAGATTTTTTGATTTCAGCCTGCTTGGCTAATTCCTCCTCAATTTCGTTGCCTACGTGGAGTAGGGCTTTTAACCTGCCAAAGAACTGGTGTCCCATTTGGGTCCGAATATCTGGTTTCAAATTCTTCACAATCATTCCGAGTTGTTCCTCTTCATCTAGGCGCTCCACCATTTGGGCGGCCAGTTCCCTCCATCTTGTTACAAACTCACTAATACTCTCATTCTCCTTCTGCTTAGCCATCTCTAGATGTTTCCTTGTAACTTTAAGTTCCTCATTAGTTTTGTACTGTGACACAAACTCTTGGACAATGGCGGACCATGATCTGACACGATGCTTTTCAAGGTTCAAAAACCAACTCTGGGCCGGTCCTGCCAAAGTGAGGTGAAAGGAATTGGCTAATTCAGCCTCACCGAGATCATAAATTCTCATTGAACGGACATAAGATTTCAGATGGAGTTCTGGTGGTGTAGTGCCTGTAAATTTTGGGATAGAGGGCATCTTAAAACCCACGGGATAATGAGCCTCAGGGTATAAATTGTAGCTTTGCATCTGGGTCAAATCGTTCGAACTCTCAGCTACTTTTTGGGTAAGTGCTTTCAACTGCTCCTTAAGCTCAGACAAGTCTCTATCCCCCCGGTGAGTTTCTATTGGCGTGGGGCCCTCCCCTTGGATACTCATGGGCCTTCTCATTGGGTCATAATACGGATCGTGGTATGGTTCATGGATCGGTTGCATCTGTGGAGGGGCTTGATTGGTCAGGTCCTGTTGTAACCAATTGCCGACCGGATCAGGCATGGCTTTGCGTTGGTTCAACTGTTCATATGGCGGTGGTACTTCGGTATGAACTGAGAGTGGCGGTGGTGGTGGTAGAATAACCGGAGTTTCTCTTGGTGATTCTGTCATGCGCCCTTTAGCCAACTCATCCAACTTGGCACGAGTATTTTTATTGTCACTTAATAACATGGTCATGCTTTGGTTCAAGTTCATCAACATTCGATACATATCTTCGGGATTTGGTAATGGAACATTCACGTTTCCACTCGAACTGGCTAGGTTTGGATCAACATTCAAAGATGGAGTATGATGTAGCGGCTGACCCCCAACAGTATTATTCTGCGGCATTCCCGGGTTTGGGTAAAAAGGACCGGGTGGCGGATCCGCTGCATTGTTCAATTGGTTGTTCACATTCCGGTTCGGGGTATTCTGATCCATGTTTTCAGAGGAATCTGGTCTGACGAGTCTCCCGGTGCTATCTCTTCCAGCCCACACAGAGGCCAGGATGAATATCCGCTGCTCAGGAAAAAAGGACAAATTCGATCGCGCGCATTCCCCCGGAAAATATCAACAATATATCATTTAGAAATTGCCGGACCTTATCCAGAAATACATCGATCGGGACGAAAATAAACACACAAAAAAGTTTTTCTTTAGGTGAGATCGAAAATAGACCAACGGCGACAACTTGAGAGTCCCGTATAGCGGTAGGGTAGGAATAGAATTCCATGGGTTCCCTGACCGTCTATAGTTTTGGGAAATCATTTTGAAAAGAGTTTTTCGAAAAATCATTTGAAAATATGGGAAGATCTCTCCTCATGAGTTGCTTTGTTCATGGAATCAGGGCTTCCGCTCACTAGATTCTCACGACTGTTGGTCATTAAAACCATGCAGAAAATCTTTGTGTTCTAAGCTGACTCCCCTATATGCAAGCGTGGTTGAAGAGGGTAAGGTTTAAGGCTCCCTCCTATTTGGCAGGTCTTACGATATACCTCAAGAGCGCAGGTACGTGTAAGGACCTTTTGATATACATCCCGGGTACGTGAGTGTTCTCGTCACTCGATATACCTCGGTAAGTACTTGGCCAAGGAGAGTGGTCCCAGGCGCTTTCGGCTAGTGCAGACCCGCAAGTCCACGGCCTAGTCACGACTCTGGCCCCGAGGTTAATAGGGTAAATTCACACTCGCGAAAATGCATGATAAGACGTGGGTGCGTGCGAAATAATAATATGGTGGTTCATTATTGATCAATGCTTTAGGGTTTGTTATGATAATTTACACAATTTTAATTATTAAAAAGATTTTCCTCACATAATTAGCAAATAAAGGCATCAGGGTATCCACCTAAATCGTTTCTATGTTATCCCAGGACTAAGGCTTGCAAGACCTATATCTAATAAAGAATAGTAATTAAATACATGATCCATTATACAAGAGCTTAGTTCTCGATCCTCCCCAGCAGAGTCGCCACTGTGAGAATCCGGACCCATACCCCGAGAGGAGAGAAAAGAGTCATCGTTCTCGGTTTTATTTGAAAACGTGTTTTGTAGAGTCGCCAGTTTGTTTTACGAGAAAACAAACAAAAGATCGTACGAAGGATAATTCGAAAACGAACTATCTTTCATACATTTGAAACCAGAGATTCATTTTGAAAATTGACTTTGCTAGGGTTCGGGAACTACGTTACGAATTGGGAAGGTGTTAGGCACCCAATTCGCCCTTTCGGTCTCTTAATGGATCACGTATTTAATTCCTATTTTAGATATCTTGCAAGTAGTTTGAATAGTTTTCAGAATAGTCCTTTCCGGATAAATTTAGTTTTAAAACAATATTTTGAAATCAGACTCGAGCTTTTCAAGCGCCTACGTATTCATTCGAAGAATGAAATCAGAGTCTCGTAGTTCCTTTCTTTGGAAACTGTTTTTGTATTTTTGTTTATTATGAAAACGTGTCAAAACAGATTTTAGATTTCTTGTTAAACTTAGAAAGGACTTGTTTTGAAAGCAATGAACTTCTTTGCAAGTTATCTAATTTTCTGTATTAAAATTGAAATTAAATGCAGTATTGAAATTAAGGATTTGGTAGAAAGTTATACCTGCTGCGCTTGAAGAAGATAGGAGGACTTTGCCTTGACTTCCTTCTCTCTCTAGAGCTTTCTCTCTCTAAAGCTTTCTCTCACTAGCCTTCTCTCTCAGAATTTCTCTAAAAATGACTTTCTAGAGACTTTGATAAAGCTCCTACTTACCAAAAATACTATTCAATGTTGATGATCCCAAAATGGGATCCCAAGGGTCCTATTTATAGCAAAAATCTCGCCAAAAACGCTCCAAAAGAGGCCAACCGCAGGGGTAGCCTCATGGGGTGCGGTTGGGGCGTGCGACAGGGGTGTGCCAGCCGTACGGCTGGCAGGTAGCCGTACGGTTGGGCGTGCGGCTAGGGGATGCGGTTAGGAGGTGCCAACCGTACGGTTGGCAGGTAGCCGTACGGTTGGGCGTGCGGCTAGGGGGTGCGGTTAGGAGGTGCAACAAGGGTTATCTTAGACTCCCAACGCGTCCAAAATTGGAGTCTTTCCTATCAGTCTTTCTACATGTATGATGATTCATGATTAAATGCAGGATGCTTAAAGAAAATCAATATTCGCACGAGAGTCGTGGATTGGGGTGTTCACAGATAGGAAGAAAATGGAGACTTTTTTCTTTGGGTTGTGAACGTATTTTTTAGACGTTCTAAGTGCCTTTAACTTTAAATCAAACAAGGAAGTGGTAGAGGCTGCCTCTAGGGGAAATTCTGTGTTGGTGTAGCCTACTAGATAAAATTTCTCTAGTTGTTCAAATAGGATTTCATACTGATCTGATAAAGGGAAGAAGAGAAATGTATTAAGTAACTGGGGGAAAAATAAGAAGGGGCAGTGGGTTTAAAGGGCATCCTACAAAATTAAAACCAATAAAAGGACACCTTACATTACTATTATAAATTAAGGACAATTAATATAAAAGTGACAAGTGTCTTACTAAAGTTAAGAAAACCCCCTATCTTTTTTGGTTAATTACGAGTTGTGCCATCAACCTCCCACTCCTCTCACACAATTTGCAATCTAGTTCTACTCACGCAATTTTCGTAGCTCAATCTCCTTCATCAACAAAGATCTCCAATCTAATTATTAAATGCTGGTTAGGAATTGCATTCCTAGCCATACCCAATTTAGTGCAAAATCAATTTTGCAGTGAAATATTTCTAAGATTGCACTCGCATTTAGTGCAAAATCGTTTTTGCACTAAAATATTTCACTGCAAAAACGATTTTGCACTAAATGCGCGTGCAATTTACCAGAAATATTTGACTGCAAAAACCCTTTTGCACTAAATCCGAGTGCAATTTAGCATAAATAATCAAAGTCTTTTGCATTCAAATAAACAACTTGCAAATAATAGCAAACATCTTGATATTGTTTATTCCACAAAAATAGAAAAAACATCACCATTCATATATCAAAATCAAAATTACATTCTTTTAAAATAAAAACTGAAGGAATCCGAAAAAATTCTCAATTATACCAAGAATTCCAAAATTCCAAATATTCGCTAAATGTAATTATACTATGCTATAGTAAAATCTAAACAATCGATGCAGTGCACGTCTTCTTATTTTGATATCTATAACGGTTATGCCTTCCACACTTCCGTTTCTTCTTTGTGCTTGAGTCGGCGCTCTCAATTCGATTCTTTTTAGGATTATCGAGTTGAGTTTTATAATTAGGAGGTAAAATTTCCGATACATCAGAGACATTAGTAGGACGGTCAGAAGTTGGCACCGAGTAAATTGCATGTACATAAGAACTCTGAAAGTTACACATAAAGAAACAAGGATCGCAATAGTCATAAACAACCTCCTATCAGCCAAAATACACAAAACGGCATGCGAACATGGGAAGCCATCAATCCGCCATGAATTACAACTACATTCCTATGTTGAAAGATCTACGCGATAAGACTTTTGCTCTATAACCTCAAAGACGGAATCAGATGATTTGATAACCCTCCATGTCGAACTCTCATTAACCTTCTCATTCAAGCATTTTTCAACCTCAGGACACAAGAGAGTTTTCCAATTCCTCGAGAATTCACATATATCCAACATTTGCTTCATTATTTTCAAACGAATTTGATCTAGCATCGTTGTTATAGGAAGATTTCGTTCATTTGCAACCCATGAGTTATAACTTTCGGCCATATTAGAACACATAACACCATATCTTCTTCTAAAAAAAACGCATTAACCCAATGATCAAGTAACAAACTCCTTGTCATCACGAGTAACAAATAGGTCTACACACAAAGGATTAATATCGGACCACCTCTTACACACCATACGTTTTAGTTCTTCAACACTCATACCAAGAAACAATTGAATTCTAAAAGAACAACCATTGTAATAAACCACGCCTATAATGCCTCTATCAAGATCTCTAAAAAATGAAACATAAAAACTTAGAAGCAATACATTGCATAACAAACATGTATGTTCATTCATTCACATATGAAATCACACATTTAAACTAACCAAAATCTACAATATAAGAATCAAATGCAAAAATAATGCACTTAAAAAAACTTAGATCAAAAACTGAAAAACTGCAAAATCAGTTTTGCAGTTTTTTCTGCACAAAGGAGAAAAACGAAAAACAGAGCATATACATAGATAGATCACAAGGATGCTAAAACTACCTTTAAAAACATGAACAATCATTTATTATTGGATTAAATCTTTCAAATATAAGCTAAAATAACCAAAATGAAGTAATATTTCTACAACTTTTGCACAAATATAAGCGAAAAACGTGATAGCTCTCTATAATTTAAATATATAATCAAAACTAAAAAACTGCAAAATCAGTTTTGCAGTTTTTCTGTAGTTGGGAGGAAAAGAAAAGGAAAATAGAGCATTCATCAAATCCTCCATAATCTAAATATACATGATCTGATTGAACACTATTTCATCAAATCCTCTAAATATAAGCTACAACAAATCAAAACAAAGCAAAATCACAGCTAAAAACATGAAAAAAAAAAAAAGCTATACCTAGATAGTGCTTCAACATCTATGGAACTAAGAAATTTCTTCTCTTTCCTTTGTTAATCCAGCCGATTTAAGATGTTTTCCGTCAATCTAAGATGATAGCATTCCTCTCTTGAATCGTAGTGTAATTTCCCCTCTCTTCCAGTCGAACTGTGTCGCCTCTCCTCCGAATTGCGTCGCCTCTCGCTCCTCACTGTTTCTGCGCGTGGGATTATGAGTTGAAAGATGGAAGGGTAGTTTAGTCATTAAAATTCTTAAATTATCTAATTTATAAAAGACAAAATACTTACAACTAAACTAAAGGCTAAAATTGTCTTTACAATAAAATAATAATGTTAAAAAATCCTTCATTCATTAAGCTAATGTATAATGTCCTTTTGTTGTATAAAATTATGAAAGAAGGTCTTTGAACCCATTTTCCCAAATAAGAAAGCAAAATCTAGTTCCGAGTTATCTGGTGGACTTTATTCTAGAGATGGAGGCAGTAGCACTGGAAATTTCTCTGGTCCATGTTACGTTTGTGGGCAGCAAGGGCATATATGGCAAGGACTTGTCCTAACAACCCTCGAGTACATCTTAGAAGGTGTAGCAAAGAAGAAGGTGGTAGTACCACTTGAGATTCAGGTCGGCGTCGTAATGGAAATCTAGGTCAGGGCCAGTTGGGTCGTTCTTTTGGCCGATCCTCACAATCAATCAATCAGGGGATTGAATAGCCTGCAACTGGCAGTCAGCATCAAACTAGTTATTTCCCTCCTCAATCATACTATTCCTAGCCACATCAACCTCAACATCAATCTTTGTCCGGACTCTCACAACCTCAGTGCCAAGGAAACCAAGGTGGTCGAATTTTCAATCTAATGCCTTCATCTATCCAAGAAGATCATACCGTGATGGAAAGTAGCCTTATTCTTTATACTACTGTAGTTAGAGTTCTTTTTTATTCTGATGCTTCTCATTCATTTATATCATCATCCTCTGATTGTATGGATACCACACATCAAATTCTGGAGTTCCTTCTTTTGGAATTGGAGTCATACAACAAATAAACGAGAATTTTTTCTTTTTCACGATATGCATCTCTATGAGTTAAGACCATGGATCATAATCAGTTTCATCCAACGTAACCCTGATGTTGAATAAAGAATTGTCAATCTAAAAGATGATCAAGGAGGATGCCATCTTCAATGATTCAGTAATTAACGTTGGATCAGTAGCCATTATGTAGGATTATTACTAAAACTGGAAAATTGAAGCAAATTATGGAAAAATAGAGGCGAATGAAGCCGAGTCTGATTCATTGACTAGATAGGGTTTGTGTTGCAAAAGAGATTTTGCAAAGTCTATGTGACCTCGAGTAGCGGCTATGTGTAAGGGCGTTTCATTTAGACAAATGGAGATGGCCTTCCACAGTAGTTAAGAGTGAGTCCATCCTCTCTGAGTAACTCGTCAAAAGACTGGATATTGCCTCTAAACAATGCATCGTAAAAGCTTCTTCTCTCTTATCAAGCTGATCTCCATTGAAAAATAGTGAAGAGTCGTCCTGTATTTGTGCGACTTAGAAGAAAATTCAAAGTGATAGTATTTATAATAGTGTAGAAATTAAAAAACAAATAACCAGCCAAATACACTATTTTTCATTTTATTTACATGCAACTTACTTGACTTACCTTGGCCCCATTATTTAGAATTCTAATTCTAATTCTGGTAAGAGTGGCTATATTCCTCTTGAACATTTCTTCTTCCAATCCGTAATGACACTTACCAATATTCAATTAGAAAACTTCTTTGGCATCGGAATAAAGCCAACTATGCACTAAGTACTCATAAATTTGGACCTTACATTTAGTCTCTAAAACCGTGCATGGAAAAAAAAATTTGTTAGCATCCTCCCGCAATAACTTCGGCATAGCAACTACCCAATACGTATATAAGATCAGACACACATATAAATTAATTAAATGGCTCTGTCAAAGAGAGACACCAAACAATACGTGGTATAGGCAAATCGCCCCCAATCGATCCACGGAGAGCCTGATTTCACTTTGGAGATAACAATAATATAATGTAATAAATAAAAGATATACATTTTCTTACCCCTAACCCTAGCATGTAGAAACGGGGATCCTAGATCGATTTTAGGATTTTATTAACAAAAATTTTTTTTGGATGAAAAGCGAAACCAAACCCTCGTCTAATCCAATTTTATTATCGAAAACTTGTGTCATATTATCTAGCAGATATCAATTGCAATCACACAACAATAAGGTACCTCATGTTTTATAATTGTGCGTACCTGCATTGGCTTAAACTTGTGCATATCGGTAAGCTGGGCTTCAGAGATTTTCTTTTACTCTGGCCTACACTTGTATCAGTATTAGTCATTGAACTCATACCGTTAAGCTGGGCTGGAATGTAAGAGAATAAGAGAATATCTCTACATGTGCCATACTAGTATTGGCTTACTAAGGCCTATACCGGTATGTTTATGCCTAGTAATTCTTAATTTTCTTATATGCTCTTCAAGCAATCCTACAATTTTGAATAGCGATTCATACACGTAAACGCTTTTGAAACAAATATAAGAAGATGTAATTTTTGAAGCAATTCAAGAATGCATTGGAAAACTTACTCTTTTAGTTTTATTTCGAGAGATTCCCAAATCTAGACTTTTGAGTCAAATCAACTTACCAATTCCCCCATGTGATCCTGTATCCCAAATGGCGCTTAAGGCAAGATTGGTAAGCTTCCATTGATTTCAAATCTTTAAGCCTTCAAATGATGTGCACAAATAATAATACAACAAAAAATATGCTTTTGGTAGCAGAATCAAGCCAACACAAATATCAACCCTACATAGCACGCCCAATCTCACTCTTTTTTGCTAGTGTTAATCACCAAAAAACCTTCATATGCTATTCTTTATTTACACACCGAAATCCATCATCCTCAAATTTGGTAACACCGTCCAAATGGAATGAGCACAACAAGCACCTCCCATATTTGCAAAAAATAAGAAAACTCTTGGTGACCAAGAAATTCCAAAGCTAAGAAATTTCTCATTTTTATTTGTCTCTTTTTTTTCTTCCACCAATATTGCAACAATATCTACCTTAGCAAATAATTGATAATTGCTTTGGCAATTTTTTTTGCCACACTAGAAAGCAAAGACTACTCATGAAGTTTATTGTTGTGTTACTACTTCATCTAGAGTTCACTTGCTCTATCGAGAGCCAATGTGCTTGTGCCACTCCACTTTAATGAGAATTCACATCTAATTCAAAGTCTCTGTTAAAAAGACTCCCTTTTGTTATACCCGCAAACTTCAATTGTTCTTTAATTTATACCAGCTATACATTATCCATCTACCATCGAATAACGTCCCTTGAAATATACCAAATAACTTGAAAATATGTCCCCAAGAGTATGTAACTCCACATGTAGATAATCCCTGTACATAACTATTTTATACCTGTTCTTCACCTTGGTAATATTTCGGACAGAACATATGGGCCTATGCATACATCCAGCAATACTGAGTTGAATATACTCATCAACTTTAAGAGGGATCTCAATCCAAACCATTTTCCTAGAAGGATTTCATCTTGTAAGCTCCAAATTTCTAAGGACTTATTTTATGTTGGCTTAATTTTGATGCCAAAAGTTTTTTTCCAGCGTAATATTGTTAACCTCAAATGAAGATTTAAGAAAGCGAGAATTAAGCAAAAATTAGCTGGATTAAGAGCTAAGCTTCCAAAACCTCGAGCATGGAATTCAGAATCTCGATCAATGGGGTAACTGAGATAAGAGTGGCCTTTTAAATTGAATGTCCTTAGTGCGGTGTAACTTAAAATCAGGAAAAATGATTATTGAATTGACCATTTTCAAAAGAAATAATGCTAATAGGGTTGTGTTTAAAGACTTAATAGCTATATTGCATGATCAAATAAAGGCAAAATTGCTCGAAGGACTGGCGTGTCTATATAACATGTTTGTAGTTAATACTTGTACGCGTGGAATTGTTTTCAACTGGTTCCCTGCAGACCAGTGTACTCGTATGCACCTAAGTACAATACAAATAGGCGCCAACAGTGAAAACGAGGTTTTGATTTTAACGTAAAATCCAAGCAATGTTGGGTGACGGCTTCTTAACCTAGGGTTTTTCAGCTTTCATTCTTGTATATATTCAAAGCTAGGTCAAAGCCTCCATGACTCTCCGATCTCTTAAAAATACAAACATCATAAATGAAATCTTTTATCCCCACCTAGGATTTTGTTTTAAATGCCATACATTGTTCTTCTTTTCTAACAACGTCAATAATGATAATATCCAAACTTCCTCAAGTATTGATCAAAGAAGAATCAAAGTGGCGATTGACAAAAGTAGGCGAGGGATTCGTTTAGGAACCTAAACGTGTTGGACGACCAGAGACTGCGAATATAAGATTACAAGAGGCGTAACATGGGGCGTTACAAATACAACGAGGGGTCATGGTCAAATTGGGTAAGTGATTTGATAGATGATATAGTCAAAATTTAAAGAGCAGAGCTACACTTGTAAATGTAATTTAAAGAAGTAAGTTCGTGTATGTGTCTTTGTAAACCTTTTCTTCATAATGAATTATTGTTGGTTGGTCCCAAGGATTAGCCATACACAGGTATGGATATATCATTAAACCTTGGGTTTACGTGTTTGATGCTTATTTTCTTTATATTACTTTGATAGTTGATTCTGAATTTTGAGATATACGCACCTCACCGCAGCAAATAGGTTTTTGAAATCAAAATGGCAAATAATTGACCTAGGTGGGAATTTTCAACTAGTATCAGACCTTGTTCCCTTAACTTACTCGGTTGATCTGCTATGTCATAATACATTCATGTGTTTGCCTGCTTGCTTTTTTGCTTTGTTATTTTAGTTAAGATGGGCAGTGGGGATAAAGATTATAAGGTTACTTTGCTTAAGGGGTCTAATTACATTTTTGGAAAAATCGGATAAAGATTTATCTCAATTACAACAATAAACACATATGGCAGATGGTTTTGAATGGTTACACTAGACCCACAATCACTATGGATGGATTAACTACCCTTATACCTATTAAATCATGTGATGAACTCAAGGTAGAATTCCCAAGGTCTTAATGCTACACAGTGTACCGTGTCTGAAGATGAATTTTGAAAAAAATATGTTGGAAATCATAATTAGCTTTTATTATTTTGGTTATTAAGTTATATTAGGGTACTTTTGTATAATCCCATAATAATAAGGGATCTTTCAGATTTGGAGTTAAATTAAGGTTTGATTGTATCCATTTTTGTCTTTTTATTTATTTTTGTCTAAATTTGTAACCCTAACTTATATATTTATAAATATAAGTATATAGTGGCCTCTGGTTTGATTGCACCAAAACCTAATTCGATCAATATTTCCACTTAGTATCTGGCTGATTCAATTATGTCCTAGGGTTTTTGGATCCACTTTTTATGCTGGGCAGCTTTTTGCCGGCTGCCTAGTCAAAGAGTTTTTTTTCCTGCTTTTCTTTTTATATTTTTGAAAGAATTGTCCAGCCTATTAAAAATGAGAAAGAAAGAAGTCCTAATACCTAATAAGAAAGAAACCTATTAGAACATAACTTGTCCTATTTTGTTTTTGGATTGGCCTTGCGGCTGTCTCACATGCCCATGTACGACTCAGCCACTTCTGCTACGTCACTATTATATTAAATATGCCCTCCCATTGGGCCTCAAATCCTTTATTCCAAGGCGCAATGAGATTATAGTCACCCATATGATGCCAGTTAAAAATAACATGGGTAGCTTTTGCTTCAACACAAGAAACCAAGTTGTCCTCAGCTAAGTGAGCATTGTATAAGTAGTAGGACTTTGCTAAAAGTGGCAATCAAAGAAGTCGTGCTGAACGCCCAAGTAAAATGTGTCCGAGATGCTTCACATTAACTACCATAATAGATATTTGAACAAAAACAGTTACATTTTTTGCTGTCAATATTTTTATATTTGTCATCATCCCAAACACCACCAGGTGGGTTAAATCTGGCTTGGTAAGCCTTACCGGCTATCATAGTTGCAGCGATTAATGTGGTGTTCCTTTTACTTTCTGAACAATTTTCTTTATTATCCTTTGTGTCATTGTGTTATGAGGTCGAATTTGTGACGTGGCATCAATTTAATCAATTTCAAATTTTAGAGCTAGGACATTAACAAGTAGTTTGCACATTTTAGTGGTTTGTGAATCTCTTCGCATTTGTTCCATCATATCAAATGCTATACAACTATTTCCATTCTTTAAATTAATAACCAATTGAATTTTGAGGTTTACTAACCAAATACTCCAATGTCAGCATAAGAAATAGAATTATGCAAAACTAAGTGGTGAAGAAAAGAAAAAAAAAATATGTACACATATACGCTGTGTGTCTTTTATATAGTTCGCTTGTAAAAGGTCCACACTTTCACGACGAATTTCTTTGCTTCGCCAAAAACATCTCCCAATGTCTTTGTGATCAATGGTAAATTCAGAATTTTGAATTTGATGGGCCAAAATACAAGCACACAATTCTTGTGACGCCCCAAAATCCCATTGAGAGGATTACCTCCGGGACCCGGTTAGCCACGGAGTCATACGCAACGACGAGTATGAAGTAGTGAAACTTAGAATTATATATCAAAAACATTTTAAAGTAATAGAATCATTTTAAAAGAAAATTTGGCATGTTAAGTTTATTCATATAGTAAACCAAAACCTGTTAAACCGTATATAAGTTTAACTAAAAGTCACATCTCCACATATCATAATTATTGTCAAAATATATACAATATCCCAATACAAGGTAACTCCTCTAACAAGGTTTCAATCTCATAAATTTTACATACATGGCTTAAGAATAGACACAAAATAGTATAATTATTCTAAGGAGCAAGGTACAAGTCGTTTCCCAAACGACTGTGGCAATTCAACAATCAGAGCTATCTAGACCTCGTAGACGCACCGTTTCCCAAGAATTACCGGCAAAACCTGGTTTGAAAAATGGGAGTGAGCCAAACGGGCTCAGTGGGAACTATAAGGGTTGTATAAGAAAATAGATTAGTAACTATGCGTGCCATGCTATGCATTATACTGAAAATAGTTTATATGCTGCTTCTCTGTAATAAACCATCTCTGGGTAGAAATGTGTATATACAAATGTAAATACATATACGTATATAATACATTTAAGAAGCAACCAATGCACGAAAAATATTTCGTGGAATGTATATATAATGTCCCCAACCAAAAGTATAAGAAAGGCAATGTATGCATATATACATCATCATATAGTATATGCCACAACACCGCGACTAGATCTATCACATCAATCACATATGTCATACTCACGTCTAGGATTTTCACATCTACTATGCACGGAGATAGCCGGCAACTCGGTTTCTTCTGCCCTAAGGCAGGGACCACCTACCATGTCCACCTAGACATACGCCTCCTCATGCAGCCACAAAGGCATACGCTACAATAATCCTCACATAGCCAACAAGGCTATACGTTATAGGTAATAACCATCTATCTAGTACGAACGGTGTGGCCATCCAATAATATATCCAAACAACAATAAACTCATAAATCAATGAAATCATAAGAACATACCTAATTCAATAAATGTAGATCTATATATGCATACATTCCATATGTATTCGTACAACTCGTATATATGTATCCATTCTAGATATGTGTACATATAAATATTGTAAAATATGTAGTGGTATTGTTGTTGAGATTGAACAAGATTCGCCAAGTCCGTTAGTTAATAAAGGAAACCAGAAAATCAAAATTTGGGAGGTTTTATATGTTTTCATCAATTTGGCCCCAAGCCAACTCTAATACACTCAAACAATGTGTATGAGTTCCCGAATAGCCTCCCACTATGATTTAGAGACTTCATTTATTCAAAACATATTTATGTATTTGACCAGCATACTTACGGACTGGCTACGTAAGTAGAAAATCTCATAAATGTAGCTCATAGCTTGAAACATAACAACAATACCACCAATATATGTACTTTGTCCAAAACATACTTTAAATCCCATATATGACATCATACATAAGCGTATCAAAGCCTAACATGTATAATTATATACGTACTTGAAGGTCATATATCAAACTTTCTCATAAATCATATCCAATTAGGGCTTTTGTCTAAGATTGTTATTGATGTCATATATGATGCAAATCTATCAAAAGTATTCAAAGAAATTGAGCCAAGCCCCATGCATATGCAACTTTGAGTAGAAAACCTAGGTTTTGCTTGATTTGGTGTAAATATGTTATAATAAGTTAAAAAGGAGTTTAAATACTATTGTTCCCATCTTAGGAGGGTCAATCATGTTGACCTTAAAGTCAATTAATCTTATTTTCATAATTACAATAAGTTAATAAAGTGTTATTTAACTCGGTTGTTCCAATGATGATAGCCATTTTAACCGATACATCTTCCAATCAAGTGTATACTTCAAACCGAAATAGACAATTCTCATACAAGCTTCACAAGTGCTTCATCTCACAAGAAACAAACTCAAAATGATCTACATGTGATATACAAAGCCAAGAAAGTATCAAGATCATCTTTATATGTTCTACAAAGGATCTAAATCAAGAAATGATCAAGAACATCAATCAAGTGAAGATACGCACAAGAAAATCAAGTATCAAGAAGACTCGAAGAATCTTTAAATTGAGTGAGTGCTTAGATTTTATGTAAAAGATATCATTGATCATTTATATAGTTCATGAAATGCCTTAACCATGTCAAGATTGATCAAACCTAGTTTTATCATTGAAAACAATTTTTTACCGAAAACTAGTCATCTTGGAAAATTCACTATAAATTCATTTGAATGAATTTTGATACAAAAAACTATTCTAGAAGTCTTAGAAAACTATTTTTGACATTCTCGAAGCATTAAAATCGATTTCGGAGTCAAAATGCAAAAGTAGGAAAATTGCACATAAAGCCCCCAAACCAATGCCATGTAGTTGACTACATGGAACTGAGGGAGTCGACTTCCCCATGTAGTCGACTACATGGTTTCCCAGTGAGTCGACTTCATGAAGAAATATAGCCGTTGGAACTTTTTCAATAGTGCATTTTTGCCCCCATTATTTTATATATACACCACAAACGGCTAAAAACTTTTGCTACCTATATATATGAGTTCTAAGACTCATTTTAAAAACTTGAATGATCATACAAACCCATATTTCATATATTCACATTATTCAAGTTTGAAAGCTAAGGCATTGATCAATCTTTTCATTCTTTGAGCTAATATTCATTGATCAATTTTGATATCTCTTAATGTGAGCTTCATTTGTAATTTGATATACACGAGAGCTATTGTACATTGGTGTTTGTCACCAAAATTTGTTCAAATCATTTTTGTGAGAGGTGTATCTCATAGAATTAGCAAGAGAAATTTCTTGTGATACTATTGAAGGTGTTTTCAATACTTGTAAGAGTGTGTGAGAAGAATACACTTGTAGAGGTTTGATCTTCACCCGGAAGGAGATTGGCTATAGTGGAAATTCTCGGGGAACTAACCGAGCGCGGAGTAGGGGGAACAAGCCGAACCGTGTAGACAAAAAATCTTCGACTTTGATCGGTTCTATCTTTCTATCTCTTGCTATATTATATTGTACTATTTGTTCATTGTGCTTGGAATTATCTTTGTTGTTGATTGCTTGATAAATATAGACATAATATTTTTAAATTGTTTTAAAAAATACGATTAAGTTTCAAAATCCCTATTCACCCCCCCCCTCTCTAGGGTATTTTTCGACCTACAAATCCCTCGAAGAATTGCTGTTGAATCGAGCCAGAACCGCGTAGAAGCAAAAATCCCCAATTTCTCTCCCAAAACCCTAGCTAATGCTTCATAAGGAGGAAGAAGATGAAATTGATGATGAAGATGATGGTTATGATGTTAGTTTGATAGGGAATAATAAGCATAGAGTGATCTCTCAATATCCCCTCAACTCACTCCACACTTCTCTCTCTAAAGGCTCTCCAATGGTGGGGTGAAATGAGGAAGAAAGGAGAAGAAGGAATATATAAAAAATCTCGCCAGTACGATGTAGTCGACTCCCTACTGTTGGTTCGAAACAAGAAAATTGCGTAAGACCAAACTTGTGATTTTCGAGCCGATTTTCGTCCGAGCAACCCGGAATGACTTATGGTCATTATCACAACTTAAATACATTAATATGACTTGTTGGAAGTTTCCAAACCATACCAACCTTTGCAGAACCCAATTTGGCCATCTGGAGCCCGATTATGCCTTATACGTAACTTAGGCCGTGATTTGCGAGAGATGATTAAATGGGATGTTACAATCTCCCCTCCTTAAGAAATTTGTCCTCAAAATTCCTATAGGATAGCTTACCAGCCAAAAGAACAAGTGGTTCTGAATTCTACATAGTTGCCCTTCCTTAGAAGATAAGACTACAATAGCCAATGAAGAAAGATTCTGAACTCAAGAATCAGAACAAGAGGAATCATCTTATCAAACAATAAAGAAGAAATATCACATGAATAAAGTTACCTAATTCATTCTCTCTCAAAAGCCACAACCACTTTAAGAGATTCAATGGAAAGAGACATTGACCAAACACGAAGGCTTTTCATCAGCCGATATACATCAACAAAGTGGTGGAAGACAGAATTTTTCTTATGCACCCTCTTTCTCTCTTCTAACTTATTAGGCAATGCAACGATCTTGTCTTCACCACCCCAGTTTCAAACCACTACGTTCTTCAACTCAATATAGGCACTGCACTCAGAATCCACCTCTTAATGGCTTTAGAAGTTTCTAACTCAAGAAACTTGGGATGCTCATATCAAATACGGGGTGATTGCAGTTACGTATCAGGAGTTTAAGTTAATAATCATCAAATAAATTCTTAGGTGATCCTAAGTTTCAAATACGGAACGGTTTTCAGTGTCTCACTACTCAGGGAGAGGTACCATCTCTAAGGAATCAAAGAATGACTGAAGGGTCCAAAATGAAGTGTCAGGCCTATTTTACGGTATATCGATGGCCTGAATTCCATTTCCATATAATCGGGAGGAAAGAGTATAAGCCAATCTCCCAAGAGTTAAATAAGAGCAACTCTCAATTCGGTTAAGATAATTATAGTGTTCTCTAGCCAGTAGATATATAGCTCCACTAAAGGTTAGAGGCACCGGACCAAAATCATTAACGTTTGAGTATATAAATCAAATTCCATACCTTGCTTAATAATTTGAACTAGATTCCAATTCCACCCAATTGGAACAAGAAGACGACTAAAATGCATGGATCGATTTCCAAAATGAATCAGAATAACTCACATAATTTAGACTTAAAATTCTTGATAGGTCGTTTCAAAATACAAGCGGTAGTTATACTAACGAATGCATTCTTTGCCCTGAATGTCTTCTCTTACCCTAGATGAATTCCTGAACTGAGAATGTAATTTCGGTGGACATCGAGAAAATTTTAGATTAAGAGGATAGGCTCACAGAGAGCTCGCTAAATTATAAAGAATGCTTGAAGTCCTCTCATCTGAATACATGGTCTCGTGATCACTTCGTAACACACTAGCATGAATCGACTGACATGGTATGAATAATACATATTTAAACTGTAAGGATTTCCTAGCGACGCCTTTGTCATGCCTAGCATTTCCAATAAAAGAAATTTATAGGATTTTACCTTATCTCCCCCTTAACAGGAAACGGAGATACATCTCTGGAAAATCTCTTGAGAAAACCATTATACACATAGCGAAAATGATGGACTCATTATACGCTACCATGATCTTAGGAGAATTCATACTCCTTTAAGGGCGCAATTCATGCCTAATAGAATAATTCAGACTGTTTTTCCCAAGCTAGAGTAAGCTTTGACACACCCAAATATATATAGTTGTAAGACAGAAAGGGAATGGCGGGGGATATGAGGTCTACTTACCTCAATCAAGTGCCGACTCCCTTCATTAAAGGATTCGCCCATGATTGGTATCAATAAGGCTTGAATCTGGAGTACTACTTCAAATTCCAAACTAGAATCAAGAATGGAATAGGAAGGTCTCAAGCTTGAAATGCTTACCTCATCAACATCTGAATTCTTGAAATGGGGTAGTAGAATTTTCACCAGAACACTCACTCCGAAGTTAAGACATGATTTTTGCTTCAAATCTCCTTTTAGAGAAAACTTGCTTTACAACTAGCATACACATCACTCTAGTTAGATGTCTAAATAGGAGGTTGGGAACGATTTCTTGAAAATGCTCATCTCGCGAAGGCTAACTCAATAAGGGTCAAGCAAAGGTACACCTCGTGTCTCAAAGGTACTGCATCTTTCTAACTTGAGGAGAGTTCAAAAACATAGTTCACTAAGTCATAATTCATAAGTCATCATGCTATCATTGAGTAGTTCAAACAAATCTTCTCCATCAGAATGAATGGAATCATATTTAAGTTGACTGTGTACCCAATGCTCAACTTAAGGAAATAACAAGGGAAATGAAATAAGAGAGTATTGAGTTCTACTAAGGGTTCCATTCTCTTTCGCCACGAGATATAACTGTCAAGTAAATATTCTTCCTCAAGATTTGTACCAAGGGAGTTTGTTTCCAATCCCTTTACAAACAAAATTCTCAAAGTCCAAATGCAATATACTTAACAAAGGTAAGAGGCTTACAAAAGGAATAGTTACCCTAACCTTGAATCGACTAGTCTGCAAGCTTCCACTGCGTTACTCTGATAGGTCCAACTAACGAAAATGGAATAGAATTGTGCTTCAGATGAATTCATTGTGGGTTCCTTATTACAAAGAAAGGATAAGTCTGCAACTAGTAAAGGTAAGATGCCATGCGGATACTATTAGAGATTATCTCCCATCACTTTAGGGAACAAGGCATATTACAGATACACTGGACATAGGGGTCACTAAACGAGTTCTCGTTCCCAATTGAACTTACTTGGCTATCAAAATAAGGATTCAATTCCAAAATAAGCATATTCAATGCTTTTCCTAGACAGGGACATCTTCAACCGACATTCTTGAAAGAAAAAATATACAGCATCTCTCACCACAGTCATATTTCTCTTACTCCAAGGAGTAGCACAGCTATAGGCACTCATGAGGTATCGGCATCCATTAGAAAGTTCAAGCATTCATCCACATCGAATCCAGACTCATGAGATATGATATACACATATACATGACCAAACTTGGTTACTCTCATTTATTCCATATCAGTTCCCAAGAAAATTGTCTCATTCATCCCACCATAAAGTAGTCATCCTACAAAGGGGATTCTCTTAGACGAGATGATTTCTAGAACAATATAAACGTTTACTTACATCAGAGTAATCAATTCAGAAATAATCATCATTTTTCTTCTCTCGTAACTATACTTATAAGTTCGAACATGGCCCTATCGATATGGAGAAGCGATCAACCACGTACTAGGTTCACCCCTCAAGAAAATCGAAGAATAAACAATGGGGTAAACGCTGGGAATAAGACTTTAGCAGCCACTCTCCTACGAGTATGCCACGTTCTAACCTCAGTCAGCAGTAGTGGACTAGTGGTTTATCAGATAGTCAACCGTTGGCCGGCCGATGACTATAACATAATCCATCAGTCGCCTTTTGCTCACTTAGTGGCAGAACTAATCCTGAACACAAATCATATATGTGAAACAGGCAATATAGGAGCCAATGATAGAGATAATTTACGAACGAGGCCAAAAGAATTAAGCTAGAACTTTGTGATTGGATATAGCAAAGACAAGCCACATCTCTTTTCACAATTCTCCCATTTTCAAAATATCCTAATGGAAGAATCCTATCGCACGAGAGCATACTAATCTTCCGAGGAATACTATAACTACTCGCACCCCTAATCTCGGATCTACCCACGAATCCCCTGAGTAAAACGTCAAATCCATAGCTCTGATACCAACTTGTGATGCCCCAAAATCCCGTTGAGAGGATTATACCTCCGGGACCCGGTTAGCACGGAGTCGTACTCGACGACGGGTATGAAGTAGTGAAACTTAGAATTTTATACCAAAAACATGTTAAAGTAATATAATCATTTTAAAAGAAAATTTGGCATGTGGAGTTTATTCATATAGTAAACCAAAACTTGTTAAACCGTATACAAGTTTAACTAAAAGTCACATCTCCACATATCATAATTATTGTCAAAATATATACAATATCCCAATACAAGGTAACTCCTCTAACGAGGTTTCAATCTCATAAATTTTACATACATGGCTTAAGAATAGACACAAAATAGTATAATTATTCTAAGGAGCAAGGTACAAGTCGTTTCCCAAACGACTGTGGCAATTTAACCATCAGAGCTATCTAGACCTTGTAGACGCACCCTTTCCCGAGAATAGTTTATATACTGCTTCTCTGTAATAAACTATCTTTGGGTAGAAATGTGTATATACAAATGTAAATACATATACGTATATAATACAATTAAGAAGCAGCCAATGCACGAAAAATATTTTGTGGAATGTATATATAATGTCTCCAACCCAAAGTATAAGAAAAGCAATGTATATATACATCATCATATAGTATATGCCACAACACCGTGACTAGATCTATCACATCAATCACATATATCATACTCACGTCTAGGATTTTTGCATCTACTGTGCACAGAGATAGCCAACAACTAGGTTTCTTTTGCCCCAAGGTAGGGACCACCTACCAGGTCCACCTAGGCTACCTCACGCAGCCACACAGGCATACGCTACCTCACGCAGCCACACAGGCATACGCTACCTCACGCAGCCACAAAGGCATACGCTACAATAATCCTCCCGTAGCCAACAAGGCTATACGCTACAGGTAATAATCATCTATCTAGAACGAACGGTGTGGCCATCCAATAAAATATCCAAACAACAATAAACTCATCAAATCAATGAAATCATAAGAACATACATAATTCAATAGATGTAGATCTGTATATGCATACATTCCATATGTATTCGTATAACTCGTATATATGTATCCATTCTAGATATGTGTATATATACATATTGTAAAACATGTAATGGTATTATTGTTGAGATTAAAACAAGATCCGCTAAGTCCGTCAGTTTAGGAGGTTTCATATGTTTTCATCAATTTGGCCCCAAGCCAAGTCTAATACACTCAAACAATGTGTATGAGTTCCCGAATAGCCTCCCACTATGATTTAGAGACTTCATTTATTCAAAACATATTTATGTTTTTGACCAGCATACTTACGGACTGGCTACGTAAGTAGAAAATCTCATAAATGTAGCTCATAGCTTGAAACACAACAACAATACCACCAATATATGTACTTTGTCCAAAACATACTTTAAATCCCATATATGACATCATACATAAGCGTATCAAAGCCTAGCATGTATAATCATATACGTACTTGAAGGTCATATATCAAACTTTCTCAGAAATCATATCCAATTAGGGCTTTTGTCTAGGATTGTTATTGATGTCATATATGATGCAAATCTATCAAAAGTATTCAAAGAAATTGACCCAAGCCCCGTGTATATGCAACTTTGAGTAGAAAACCTAGGTTTTGCTTCATTTGGTGTAAATATGTTATAATAAGTTAAAAAGGATTTTAAATACTATTGTTCCCACCTTAGGAGGGTCAATCCCTCGAAGAATTGCCTTTGAATCGAGCCGAAACCGCGTAGAAGCGAAAATCCCCAATTTCTCTCCCAAAACCCTAGCTATGGCTTCTTGAGGAGGAAGAAGATGAAATTGATGATGAAGATGATGGTGATTATGTTAGTTTTATGGGGAATAATACGCATAGAGTGATCTCTCAATATCCCCTCAAATCACTACTCACTTCTCTCTCTAAAGGCTCTCTAATAGTGGGGTGAAATGATGAAGAAATGAGAAGAAGGAATATATAAAAAATCTCGACAGTACGATGTAGTCAACTCCCTACTGTTCATGTAGTCGACTCACCTCACTTCCTTGTAGTCGACTACATGGTGTAATTTCTGCCTCCTTCAGTTTTTGGTCTACAGCTCGACTTCGCACCCACTTTTGGGCATCAAGGAGTTGGAATTGGTCTCGGCCAAAACAAGAAAGTTGTAGAGGGGATTGAGATGAAGACGTGACTGAAAACGGGGACTCATTTGGAGTTCGGATGAAGAAGATATGGTCTCCCAAAGTTGGTTCGAAACAAGGAAATCGCATAAGACCAAACTTGTGATTTTCGAGCAGATTTTCGTCCGAGCAACCCGGAATGACTTATGGTCACTATCACACACTCAAATACATTAATATGACTTGTTGGAAGTTTCAAAACCATACCAACCTTTACATAACCCAATTTGGCAAACCGGAGCCCGATTCTGCCTTATACGTGAGTTAGGCCGTGATTTGCGAGAGATGATTAAACGGGATGTTACAATTCTTTTTACATAAAAATAATAAACATAAGAACATTCTCAAAATAAGATAACACATGCAATTGTTACGTGTTGTTTTCTCTGCATTTTTATAATGGGAAATCTCGTTGTATGTAAGATTAGAATTTTTTTTATATGTTTAAGCTCTAAATGTTATGTTATAAATTTTACCTATCGGAAAAATTTGAAGGGGATATTACTCAAATTTTCAAAAACCGTGGCGTTATTAGTGAAATTTTCAAAAATCTACGGTAGTGTTTTTTTTTTTTTTGGTGGGGGGGAATTGCATCTACCATTGTTTGTGATGAATTTTCGTTGCCAAAAGAGAAATTTGTATACTGATGCGCATTCCACAAAAGAAAAATTGTATGTTAGAATATATAGTATGTATAGATATGGTAGGTGTATATATATGGTATAGTTGACCTCCATTGATTCCGAGAATCATGGAAGGATTGTGGCTTCTATGTTTAGGTCTTATCATCCCTATATAAAAGGAACTTTGTATTCCTTCGTTAATATCAATATAATTCATGCTCTTATCTTTTTCTCTATTCGTCAATATGGTATTAGAGGAATACACAACCAAAAAACCCTAGCCACCTTAACCCATACACACAGCCACCATGACACCACCAGCCAGCTACCACGACACCACCAGCCAGCTACCACGACACCACCACTATTATCAAACAAACCAAACAACCCTATTAAAACTCCATCTTAACCTCAATATCAAAACCACACGTCCAATCGTAAGTTCAAACCAAACCAACACATATACTATCACGATCGTCAATTTAAAATGACCACGACCCTGTTTGAAGATCCCAAAAATAGACACACGCACTCTCACGCGCCGCGGGTAGATCTAGATCACCACTTCCTATCAGCCACGCACCACTAGAAGTAGCAGATCTGACCCATAAAAGACTATTCAAATAAATCCTCGTGAAAATATTCACCACTTACCTTTATAGCTTCGTCTGGCTAGTGCTTCAACCATCCACATCTTGGTGGAGAGTTCAAATCCCAGCAACCACATAATATTTTTGCTCTACAACTTTAATTTCCGGCCGCCATATCATATGCCACATCACACCATGTCAACCAACACGTTATCTGCCATATAAGTACACTGCCACGTCACCTGCCATTGACTTAGACCGTTGACCTGCCACGTCACCTGCCGTTGATAGTTGACCTAGTTGACTTTGACCTTTGACCGTAAAAAACCGAAAACCCTCCCTGGCAGTTTTCAAAGTTCTAAACACAACCATGGATTAAGAATTTCTAGATTCGATCTTGATCATTGAGTATTATAGTCTCTAATGGCTCTCAAGCCCTTAACCATGACTGGATTATCAACATGATACCTCTCCAATTGGCGAAATTCACCAAAACGATCCTGCTCTGATAATCGCCTAAATGACTCTCGATATTCCACTTCCAGATACCCGCCATGCTCCGTCTATGGACTCACGGGACACTCAAAAAAGGGTTTCTATGAAATCATGGGATATCCGAATTGGTGGAAGGATTATTGCAATCGCAGAACAAGTCAGACCATAGCAGGCAATAACACACAGGCCTCAGGCTTTACATTATGTCTCTATTTTGAATAATACATGGGTAATTGATTCTGGTGCAGCTGATCATATGACATCTAATTCAAAAATAGTTACTCCTTTAACCCTATCATCTCAAACCTTTGTTTCCACAGCCAATGGTGCCCCAATCCCTGTAGTGGGAAAAGGATCAATCAATTTATTCGACACTCTGAACCTAACCTCTGTCTTCGTAGTACCATCCTTAATTTATAATCTATTATCTATTGCTCAACTAATTAATACCCTACACTGTGTTGTCATATTTTGGCCTTCTCGTTCTGTTTTTAAGGATATGCAGACAAAGAAAATGATTGGTTATGGCGTTAGGCGCAGAAAATTATACTATGTGGACCTGGAGTTCAAAAGCACATATCGCTTGCACAAAGCCTTGAAAACTAGTACCTCTAAAAAGAAAATTACAGATGAACTTTGGTTCTGGCACTGTCAGTTAGGACACGCATCGTTTGGTTACTTAAAGAAATTGTTTCCCCGTTTAGTTCATAAAGTTGATTCTTCTGGTTTTCACTGTGAGATTTATGATCTGGATAAAAGTCCTTGTACTTCCTTTAACCCTTCATTGACTAAGAGTTTGGTTCCATTTATGATTATTCATTATGATGTGTGGGGCCATCTCACATTTCTTCTTTAGGTAGTATACGATGGTTAATCACATTTATTGATGATTGTACTCGAATGACGTGAGTTTGTCCCATGAAATCCAAAGGAGAAGTTAGTGGTTTGTTTTAGAGATTTCATAAACAAATCAGCACATAATATAATGCTACTATTCAAGTTCTCCGAAGTGATAATCGTGGGGAATATATGAGTACTGAGTTACAGGCAAACTTCAAACTTCATGGGATCATTCATCAGACTACATGTCCTTATACTCCTCAATGGAATGGGGCTGGGGAATGAAAAAATCGTCATTTATTATAAATAGTTTGGGCATCACTGATCGGCGCAAAAGCACCAACTTCGTATTGGGGTGAAGCACTCCCCTCGACTGTCTATTTAGTAAACGACATCCCCTCGACTGTACTTGATTTTCAAACACCCTTTGAAGTCTTAGCTAAGTTTGTCTCGGCTCCTACCGTGTCAAATCTTCCTCCCCAGGTGTTTGGATGTGTTACATTTGTCCACTTACCAAAGGAGCAACGAAACAAGCTTGAACCTTGCGCTCCCAAGTGATTCTTTGTAGGGTATGCATCTTCTCAAAAAGGGTATCGGTATTATCATCCTCCCACACAAAAAATATATGTCACCATGGATGTGACATTTGATGAAGAAACTATGTACTTTCACCGAGCTGAACTTTAGGGGGAGCATTATAAGGAAGTTTAGTTATTTGGAAATATCAACGAGGAAGAGATAAGCTCAATAGAGGTGGTTCCAACGTTGACTTCTAATTCACCACCGGTAGCAGAGTCAACTGAAATCACGTCATCTCCTTATATAGTAACAGCAAAAATCTTGCCAAGTGAAATTGTGCCTTCTCCATCTTTGCCTAACGCAAATAACTAATTGTCTACTTTAAATATCCCTGAAACTAAGTCCTCCCAGGTATCATCTTCTTTTATTCCTAGAAAATAGCTTCCTAACCGAAAAAATAGAGGTGTACCTAAACCCACATATGACCCAGGCTTTACCAGTAAAGCCAAATATCATATGAGCAACTATGTATCTTATGATTCGTTAACTACATCTAAAAGTGTGCAGGAAGCCTTAGGTAATCCTAAGTGAAAATTAGCAATCGATTAGGAGATGAAGTCCTTGTCGAAAAATAACAAATGAGAATTAACCGAATTACCAACAGGAAAGAAGAAAATGGGTTGCAAGTGGGTGTACACTGTGAAATTTAAAGCAAATGGAACAATCGAAAGATTCCAAGCAAGACTAGTTGCAAAAGGCTACACACAAACATATTGGATTGACTATCTGGAAACATTTGCGCCCGTGGCAAAGATCAATATTGTGCGGGTGTTACTCTCATTAGCTGCAAACTTGGGCTGACCTCTATAACAATTCGATATAAAAAATTCCTTCTTATATAGGGAGTTAGAGGAGGAGGTGTGATATCCCGTTTAATTATCTCTTGCAAATCACGATTTATATCGCGTATAAGGCAGAAACGGGTTTCGAATAGCCAAATTGGGTTCTATAAAGGTTGACGTGTTTTGGAAACTTCCAATGAGTCATATTAATTTATTTAAGTGTGTTAAAATGACCATAAGTCGTTTCGGGTTACTCGGATAAAACATCGGCTTGAAAATCGTAAGTTTGGTCTAACGCGATTTCTTTGTTTTGGGCCAACTTCGGAGCTCCGTAACTTCTTCATATTTTATCATAAATGCTCTTTGTTTTCACTAATGCCTACTTTTCATAGCCCTCTATAACTTTTGTGTTTTGGAAGAGACCTAATTCCCACTCCTTGATGATGAAAAGTGCGAGCGAAGTCAGCTTGGTGACCAAAAAGCTGAAGGAATCAATTATAGGCCATGTAATCGACTACATGGGAAGTGCAATAGTCGACTACCTCATGTAGTCGACTACATGATATCAAAGTAGTCGACTACTTCGGGCTGGCGAGATTTTTTATATATCCTCTTCACCTTTTTCCTTCTCATTTCATCACCCAACCCTTGAGAGCTCTAGAGAGAGAAATGAGGGGCTATCTTAGGGGATTATGAGGGATCACTTAAGGATTTCTATTCCACACCTAACAAACACCATCATCATCATCATCATCTTCTTCTTCTTCTTCTTCATTTCGTTAGCCATGGTTAGGGTTTTAGAGCAAAATTAGGGATTTTTGCATCTACACTTCTCCAGTTCTTTTCTTCTATAATTCTTCAAAGGATTAACCCTCAATAGGTGGGAACAATAGTATTAAAGCTTATTTTCAAGTTATTATGACATATTTTCACCAAATCGAACAAAAACCTAAGGCTTTTTCTATAAATGCATGTCCATGCGGTTTTAGGATCAATTCTTCTTGATATTTGGTTTGATTTATAGTTGATATGATTATAAATTATGGATTTTATGAGAAGCCCAAATTTTTACGGTGTTTTTGGAAAGATTGGTACAAAACCCTTATATATGGATACAATAGTGAACAATATACACTAATACGCATACATACAATGCTATATTTGAAATTAAAGGTACTTTTGGCATATAGTTATGCATATATGTGATATTTTTGTTGCACTTGCCAGGCCAGTCCGTAACTATGTTGGTTAAGGCCACAAGTTTATTTTGAATAAGCAAGGTACTAAGCTTATATTGGGAGGTTTATATAAAAACTATATAGTATATAAATGCTACATGATACCTGGCTTGGTGCCTAATTTATGAGAAACTACTAAGCCTCCTAAATACTTCATGTTCTTGTTTTAGTCACTAAACGACGGACTTGGCACACCACCTCTAAGTAAAACAACAACATCACTATAAAAGCTACGATATATATATGTACACATATCTATATGACAATACACGTACTATAGTATACCATATTTAAATATTTCATTATATTGAGATTACATCAGGATATTATTATTGATTGGCCACACCGTTCGTACTAGGTAGATAATTAGTTGTTACCTCTAACGTATAGCCTTGGTGGCTACGTGAGTATATATTATTGCTTTGGGGACATTATCCGTCTAGGTGGACCCAATAGGTGGTCCCTGCCTTGGGGGCAGAAGAAACTGAGTTTGATCGCAATCCACGCACACGTACATAAAATCCTAGACGTGACGTTTATATATGATTGATAGATCTGGTCACAATGACTTGGCATTTTCTGTATAGATGAGAGTATTTAGCCTCCTAATTGATGAGAGAGGGGATGTAGTCCTAGGGTTTATAGCTTTCCCGATGGATGAGAAAGGGCATGTAGTCCTAGGGTAGGCTAAGGCTGAATACTTAAGATATGAGAAATTGTATATGTGTTTTATTGTATTTCGGGTGGGGAAGCATCTATATGCATTGCACGAAATGATTTCTTTGCATGGACAAATAAATAGTACCTATATATATATATATATATGTACTTATGAAAATATGATATATTACAAGAATGGGTATCTTATAGGAACGCCCCACAAAAGCAAAACTACTTTCATTATATTGGATGGCATGCATGTTAGAGTGATATACCAAAAGCCATAATTTTCTTATTGGTTTGGATATATTATAAACTTGATTTTACTATATTAATGAGAATTTTTATGGACAATGGTTGCATTAAATTATTTATTTAAATATTGTGCATGTGTGTCTTTTATTCCATATAGTAGATGATTTGGTGTGTAGAGTATAGCTTACACACAGAAGATCATCTCATCGGTTATTGTGGAATATAAGTTTAATGGTTCACAGTCTTAGATGGAATTGGACACACATCAGTAGGATTGTAGCACAAGTTTTAGTAGTTTATCTTGACTACAGGAAACGATATAGTTTTAACTCGTTGTGCTAGTATACTTTGTGTGTATTGAACAGGACCAGTTTGGGTTAATTGTTTTTATACTGACTATATAAAATAATTTAAAATCTCATGGTTATTATGATTACTTATGCTCTTAATCTTGAAATAATTAATATACATATATATGTAATGTTTGTTTTTTTGATTCATTAAGAGTGATATTCATTTATGGATCAATAATCTTCATGAATTAGATGACGACACTATATGTATGATGAATATTAATTATTAATGGAATTCACGTTCCAATATAGAGATTGATGATAACCCCTTGAGAAGTTTATAAGTTTTAATCGTATCAAACCCTACAGGTGGATTATGTTAATCCGACATGTCAAATAAGTCGTGTGGGAGGCTCAAGGATTAAGAAGTTATTTAAATATAATTTTCAGTAATTTAATTTAAATGACGGTTATCTGTAATCTTAACGTAGGGAGAATAATAAGTATTTAATAACAAGGAGCTCAAAATATAATTTTGACATAAGGACGGGAGTGTAATTATAATTCTTTAGTGGTGCGAATTATAATTTATGGAAGGAACTAATTCATAGTGGAATTGGGATTCCAACTTTCCATAGAAAGTCCAAACACTTATTTCTCCTGAAGGTCCCTATCGTAGCCTTATATATACGCCGGCCTTGTCTTTTCCCATTATGACAATAATTCTCATGAGTTAGGATTGTTCTATTGAAAGAGGAGAAAATATTGGTGATACCGTATCCCACACCCGGTGCAAGATTTAATGGCGGAAGGAATGAATACAATAGAAAATCTTTAGGTTTTTCGCACTGCAGTAGTAAATTAATCGTAACTTTTGATCGCACCGTTGGATCAGGCTGATTTTTCGATATGTTGTTCGAATGCAAAGTTACAAATGTCACGCAAAAAAATAGGACAATCAAAAGTCATTTCGATAGAAAAAACGATCGATTTCCGTAGCCAAGCGAGAATTAAAAAATCTAACCATGTCGCAATCTGATGCTTTCAAACCCTAGTCTCCTCATATGGATCCTCTAAATGATCCACAAAGGTGAAATTCCTTTATTCTTGTAGGGTTTTAGTAAAGTATTTTATTCAATCTATACACAATATCAAACGATACTGTATTTATGTCTCTATCAATACATGCATGGTTTTCTAACCTATTTTCTTATACAAACCATATAGTTCCCACTGAGCCATTTGGCTCACTCCCATTTTCCAAACCAGGTTTTACAGGTATTCCTTGGGGATGGTGCGCTTACGAAGTCTAGATAGCTCTGAAGGTTTGATTACCAAATTCGTTTGGGAAACGACTTGTGTCTTACTCTTTAAAGTATCCATATTATATTGTATTGTATTCTTAAGCCATATATGTAAACTTTTATGAGATCGAGGCCTCGTTGGAGGAATTGCCTTGTATTGGGTTGATGATTTCTATTTGATAAACACTTTACAGAATGGAGTTAATGTTTTAGTTAAATTTATCTTTTATATCGCAGGTGCTGGTTTTATTAAAAAAATACAAACTCCATATGTTGAAAATTTCCAGAATATATGGCTTTATCCGAAATTTTCATTTACATAAGTTATAAATTTTATACCTTAACACCCGTCGTCGCGAACGACACCGTGATCTACTAGGTTAAATCCTCTAAATAGAATTTCGGGGCGTCACAGGAGGTGTATATGGAGTTCCCACCTAGATATAAGATCCCGGTTGAGCATACGAATAAAGTCTACAAATTGAAAAAATCTTTGTATGGACTAAAGCATTCCCCCAGAGCCTGGTTTCGGAGATTCGCGAGATCGATGCGAATGTTTGGGTACAGTCAGAGTAATTCTTATCATACGTTATTTTTGAAGAAGAGTCATGGGAAGATTACGACACTTATTGTTTATGTAGATGACATGGTGCTCACAGGAAACAACCCTCAAGAACAATAGGCATTGAAGAAGCTCTTATCACAGGATTTTGAGATGAAAGACCTTGGGAACTTGAAGTATTTTATGGGAATCAAGATGAGTAGATCATCAAAAGGCATCTTCCTATCTCAGAGAAAGTATGCCCTAGATCTACTCAGTGAAACCGGAATGTTCACTTGTCAACTGTTAGAGACTCCAATGGAGGAAGGATTGAAGTTAGAGGTCGAAACATATCAAGTACCTGTCGATAAAGGGCGCTATTAAGGATTGGTGGGAAAGCTGATGTATCTAGCACATACAAGACCTGATATATCATATGCATTTTGTATTGTCAGTCAATTCATGCATAATCCAGGAGAGAAGCATATGCAGGCAGTTATAAGGATTATCAATTATCTCAAAGCAGCTCCTAGAAAGGGAATCTTGTTCCAGAAAAAAGAGGATTTCCTGAAGGTTGAAGGATATACTGATACTGATTGGGCAAGCAATATATGTAATAGAGGTGTAGATCCAGGTAATTCACATTTGTAGGTGGAAAGTTGATCACTTGGAGGAGTAAGAAGCAAAATGTGGTATCCCGATCAAGTGCTGAAGCAGAATATCAAGGAATGGTAGTCGGTGTCCAAGAGTTATTGTGCTTAAAACTACTACTTACAAATCTAGGTTTCCCTTCGAAAGAACCTATATTAATATAATGTGATAATAAAGCAATATACGATATCGCACATAAGCCGGTTCAACATGATAGAACAAAGCATGTTGAAGTAGACAGGTTCATCATCAAAGAGAAGTTAGAAGAAAAAGTTATTTATGTTCCTTATGTACACTCAGAAGATCAGTTGGCTAACATACTCACCAAAGTTGTGATAAGGAAGATATTTGCCAAGTTGATTAGCAAGTTGGGCATGTTTGATAAATGTGTGCCAACTTGACGGGGAGTGTTAGAATATATAGTATGAATAGATATGGTAGGTGTATATATATGGTATAGTTGACCTCCATTGATTCTGAGAATCATGGAAGGATTGTGACTTCTATGTTTAGGTCTTATCATCCCTATATAATGGGACCTTTGTACTTCCTTCGTTAATATCAATATAATTCATTCTATCATCTATCTCTCTATTTGTCAATATTGTACATGTACGGATACTAATATATATATACACACACTTATATGGGTTTGTTTGGTTGCAAGAATTATTTCATAGTGTTATTGTATATATGTCTTCAAAATTAACTTGAATATATATAGCCTTTTATATTATTATGTTTCGCACTTAAGCAAAACCAAATATAAATAACCTAATTTTTTATTTTTTGTGAAATTGTTTTCTTCTTCACCGTGAAGAATATTTCTCCATAGAAAATGTCAAAAAGTAAGAGTTAAGGGAGTGTATTCAATTTAGATTACATAGGATTTTTATGTGTGATGTCCCGAAACTCGTTAAGAGAATTTAACCTCTGGGACCCGGTTAATTACGGTGTCGTACGCGACGACGGGTGTGAGTTATAAAAGAAAATTAAGTAAAATTCATTTAGAAAATTTTGGCATGTGGAGTTTATAAAATGTGATATATGCCCTGTAAATAAAAAGAACAATCTATGTTCAATCATTTCATAAACAACCGTTAAATGAAAATACTCCACATCTAATACACTTTATCAAAGTCCGTTTAAGTATAAGATTATACAACAGTCCCAAATCCTTTTAAAATAAATACAAGTGTCTTAAAGTGTAATATAAATGCATGAATGGCATAGTCCTTAACTAAAGGACTACAAAGGTATTAAAGGTCATCAGAGCTTCTACGAGCATACAACGCGTGCCACCCTTGAGTATGGACTTATAAAACTGTTTAAAAGGAAGGAATGAGCCAAATTCGGGCTCAGTGGGAACTATGAAGGTATCTAATGAAAATAAGATTTTCATTTGAAAACATATGTATCATATATATGTTGCTTCAACAATACAATCTTTTTGAAAACCTTACTATGCAATTCACCATGCATGTGCGTGCCAAAAGCCACTAATTGTTCTCTCTCATGTACTAAAATTGTTCCCTAACTCTCATCATATAACATTATACTCTTTCTAGCTTCCTAGGATTCACAGGCTATAAGAATCATTCTATTCTTGGTTACTCAACTGCGTGTGAGAGGTATACATCTCTTATGCCAAGTATTCGTAGTTATCACTTTGTTAACAGTACATTATGAGTTACATACTTGGCCAATTACTAAGCATTACTACCAGGCCGTCTAGCCATTCGTATACTATGTTTGTAAACCGACGGTTACTAGAACTTTTCACTTTAGATATTAATTTGTTATGGATGGTCAAATGGTTCTCTAGGTGTACAATGATCTAAACCGATATATATATTATCCATAATATACCAGAGGCAATATATATAGTACAACATAAAATATAACACAATAATATATATCGAAACCACCGCCACATTCGTCATTGTGGCGTATTAGTATCATTCGAGACAATGTCTCTCAAATGCTCTCACAGCCTCGAGCACCACAATAATAATAATAATCGCAATCATCCAAGCATCACCAGGTTTGCATTTTGTGGCCTCTCACCCACGCGGCAGCAGGGCCTCCCGTTAGTTTCCGTGCATGGTTTCAGGTCTTGCACGCAAGGGCACTCTGTCCCAACTTAAGGCCTCAATCGTTATAGACCAACCCGGGACCTCACATGGACTATACAATATCATCATTATCACACACACACACACATATATATATAGATGATCAATACACAATCATCACATGATAGAATACGTGAACATATAAATAACCACAATCGTCAGTCATAATTTCTCACAATAAATGCACATGTATATATATCAATCCCATACAGATATGTACATATAACATCATAATACACATGTGGCCATTGACATCAATACCATTATATACTTATTATAATCATCATTGTCTCAGCCACTCAGCTCATTGTCATATACGTCATCAGTACACATAGCTTTTAAAGGCTTATAAATACTAGGCAATTCAAGTATTACGGCCTACAGGCTGTGACGCCCTGAGTGATGAGTACTCCCTTGTGTGGAGGAATGGTAGCTCGAGCGATGAGTACTCCCTTGTGTGGAGGAATGGTAGCTCAAAGGGGGCATCCCACACCGGAAGTTGGGGGATCCTTGGAGACCCATATAAGTAAGAAATGGTCGCTAATTAAGTACGAGGCCTTTTGGGTAGCTCACTGGCTTCGGATCCCATGAGAACTCCGAAGTTAAGCGTGCTTGGACCAGAGCAATCCCAGGATGGGTGACCCCCTGGGAAGCTGGTCGTGAGCTCCCAGAAACAAAGCCGTGAGGGTAGATGTCCTGGGGCTGAGGCCTGTCTAGGACGCTACCCAGAGCGGACAATATCGTACTGAGGTGGGACCGGGTCGTTACAAATGGTATCAGAGCGGACCCCACAGAGTACGATGTGTCGACGAGGACGTCGATTCCCTTGGGGGGAAGGATGTGACGCCCTGAGTGATGAGTACTCCCTTGTGTGGAGGAATGGTAGCTCGAGCGATGAGTACTCCCTTGTGTGGAGGAATGGTAGCTCAAAGGGGGCATCCCACACCGGAAGTTGGGGGATCCTTGGAGACCCATATAAGTAAGAAATGGTCGCTAATTAAGTACGAGGCCTTTTGGGTAGCTCACTGGCTTCGGATCCCATGAGAACTCCGAAGTTAAGCGTGCTTGGACCAAAGCAATCCCAGGATGGGTGACCCCCTGGGAAGCTGGTCGTGAGCTCCCAGAAACAAAGCCGTGAGGGTAGATGTCCTGGGGCTGAGGCCTGTCTAGGACGCTACCCAGAGCGGACAATATCGTACTGAGGTGGGACCGGGTCGTTACACAGGCTCATTAGTACTAAACTACATCCCATGTTGTGAGAATCCGCAAATGCGACCCCCGAGTCTCATTCCCGTCCTTGGGCGTCTGAAACGTCGAAATGGAGTATGTCGTTCCATTTGCTTCATATTGGTATAAATAATTCATATCGGGTGTCCCTCTATCCTATTTCTAGATGCAAGAGGGTTCATTCAGAGTTGCCAGTACGTTTTACGAGAAAACGGACAAAAAGGGTCATGTAAGAAAAGAGACTATAGATAAGCCTTTCTTTACACATTTGTCTACGAAACCAAGATTCTATAGGGTTCGGGAACTATATTACGGTTTAGGAAGGTGTTAAGCACCCATTCCGCCCTTTCGGTCTCTAGTGGTCTTATATGTTTATTTTATGTTGAAAAACTTGGATGCTTTTACTGACAGTCTACTACTTTCCAAATGAAAACCCTAATTTCTGGGGGTAAACGGGAAAGGGATAGAAACCTTTGTGTTCCGAGATCCGATGTTTTTATTATTGAAAGATGTAAATACAAATGACAAAACCTTTTATTTTGAAAGAGTATCCCGTATTATTTCCTCAGATAATGACGGTTTTCTCGTGTTGTGATTACTTTTGTAAAAAGTTCGGATTTTGTATCAGGACTAATTTAATATGGAACTAGAACTCTTTGAGGAGAGTTATCAGACACGTCGCAGTCTATAGGGAAGACAAGATATGTTGATTTTAATTCCTAGATAAGTCTTATCAGTCCGGGTTTTAAAAACAGAATTTTATCCGGACGATAATCTACTTACTCTTCTGGTTTTGCAAATGGTTTTTATCAGGGTCTTTTGTTTTGGAGATGGTAGACTATTTATAACTTGGCAATAAGTTTATTCAAATAAAACGTGGATAACACAACAGAAATAAAACAAGTACACAGAAGAACCTGATTTTCGAGCGCGTTAGGAATGTAGCACAACCATATTGCCACTTCGCTTACTAGGACGGGGATCGACTTTTAAGCAAGTCTACAATAAAACTAAGCAAGTTTACAATAAAAATAATATACAAATCTCTTATTTAATTACTATAAGAGACTTTCGTTACCTTCCCGACGAGAATAATAATAAGAAAGAAAATATAATACGGCAGAGAGATCTCCGGCAATAATAATCTTCTCCTTCTTCAGATATTTCCGAGAATTCGATTTCCGAGACCGGACACGTCGAGTGTCGAGAATAGATTCGATAATTCTTCGAAAATAAGACGATACTCGAGAATGCTTGACGGAAGACTAGAAAATCAGATCATAAACCCATAATTCTTCTTATAAGTTGTTGTTTTGCTGTTTTTTGTTCTGGGTCCTTAATCCTTGGGAGGTGTTGACCTATTTATAGTGCTGGGAAAGGTGTTTGTCACGCGACATTGTCCCCCAAAAAGGGATTTGTCGCGTGACAATATGTGTATGTCGCGCGACATACTTGACTGTCGTGCGACATTTTACTTTAATGATGATTCTGACCCACTGCTGAGTCAGAAAGTGGAATGGTGGGGTTGATTGTTGCGCGACATGTCCCCATAAAGTGGGATTGTCGTGCGACACACTTGATTGTCGTGCGACACACTTGAATGTCGTGCAGCATTTCCCTTAAAAACAGGTTGTTTGGCCAACAAATGCTTCCGGGGCAGTCTCAGGTGTTCGGGTGGGTCCCGGACTCCAGAAACAGCAGTTCTCGAAGGTCGTTAGGGTTCTTGCGGGGGTCACGGATTGGGGTGTCTACACATGTCAAGTTATGTGTTATACTATACCTATTTGTACCATATTGTAGTCTACAAGCCATGTTGTCTATCCATACATTTGTTACTAAGATTAAAGCTTGCCCAGTGTACCTACAGATCCCTAGCTTTGGGTGTACGTGTGACTACGTCAACCCCCGTCAACAAAGCACTTTCATTGTATTACTAGAGAGTATCGGGATTGCACTATTGTTATAGTTATTTACCAAGTCCCATACAAAATGGCACACCCAATTGTTATTGTGTACCGACCCATTCTAAAAGTTCGTAATGTAAGCACGTCACATAACGCCCTGCCAAAGTATCTCATTGTACAAATTATGTATCTAGGTCCTATAACTTATAATTTACCATTTATTTAGCCAAAATCTCCCAAAACCTCCAATACCTCCAATTACGTAGTTTATACGCTTCACCCCCATGTGGGTTTGTTAGGAAACTTAACATATATATATAACAAGACATGGAAATAATTGTTAAACGATGCTATTGGAGTAACAATATATCACTATACGTCATTAATAACCCAAAACAAATCACTTCCTGCTCACAACCCCAAATTACGCACCAACTAGTTCTTACACGCAATTATTTAATGGGTATGATATACAAGTGCGTGTAATGGGCTCATAACAAGATGAGGGTAGTTAACACGGGATATATGAGTGATAATATAATCATATGCATTACTAATTTGGCCCTAAAATAACCCAACCTCATACGCGCACCATAAACCTAGAGTTTATATGTAAAAACCCCATTTGTAATAAAATCTTCTTTTTCAAGAGTAATAAGTTGGAAAATAGGTTTAGTAGAGGTGTTCCTACCTTATACATGCCGAGCCTTCAAAGTATTGAGAGCTTAATCAAGCCTCACTGCGAGAAATCGCAAAATCCCCAATTGTACGAAAATGGTGATGGAGTTTGGAGAAGAAGATGAATAGTGATGATCGGATGTTGTTTTGGCGTGATGAAGATGTGTAGATGAGGACACCTCAAACCCCTTCCAATTTTTTACTCTTTCTCTCACTAAGAGCTCTCTAATGGTGTAATGAAATGAGGAAGAAGAACTGAACGTATGTATATATATAATTGCTGCTTTACGCGGTTACTGTTCACGCGCGTGGAGCTTGCAGCGCTCAACTTTGGACGGCCTTAACTTCTCGCTCGGAAGTCCGATTGAGGTGATCTTTATGTCCACGGAAATCTTATTCAGATTACTCCCTAGAAGGAAGTGTCCCCAAATTCTGGACAGATAATTCCTGGAAATTCGATGAAGTCAACGCGTTAATGTTACCAAATGAACAACTGATAGCGATTGACCTATTTCGCGCTCAGTTTCAACCTAGTAGAAGTCTGAATTTGCCTTTGATCGAAACACGAAAGTTTTAGATTGCCTAAAAATATAGGGTCCATCGTGGACAGAAAGTCAATCTGATGAGGAACGAAGGAGTTACACTTCCCCCATGTTAACCATATATTATGAAGTCGGGTAAATTGAAAACTTGCAATTTACATCCCGATTTCAACTCGAACCACCCGAAATGACTTACGGACATTCTAACAAGCTTATATACACCAAAATGACTTATTGGAAGTCTCCAAATCCTGTCTCTCCTTTCAAAACAGTATTTCACTATTTGGAGCTCGAAATCGCGTTACTCGCGGTTTTTTGAACGCGCTAAGCTTGAGATTTAGGAACGGGGTTTTACATTATGGATTTGTAAATTCTATGAGTATTCAATTAGAATTTTAAAAAATCTTTTAAAATCCTTTAGTATTGAACTAAGATTTTTAAAAAATCTTTTAAAATTTCATGGTATTCAATTGGGATTGAAAAGAGTCTTTTAAAATCCTATGTTATCCAAAACTCTATAAACTTTGGAAGATTTTATAAGTTGATACATTTTGAGATTTTGATGAATTTGAGAGCATTTTTGTGAATAAAAAAATCCACAAATTAACAAATCTCTCCTCCAAGTAGAAGAGTTCCCATAAACTTCTTTTCTCTCTTTTTCTCAAACTCTAGTTATTATTTTTTTTAAATATCTACACTAGATTCTCTCTATCTACGCCTCACGAATCCTAAACCTTCTCTACTATACTACTTCTTCACAAACAGGGAAGAACTTTTATTTTACTTTTGATTTATGCATCTACACGTCATTGTTTTATATTATTATTACTTATATTCGCCAGTAATATAATTTTAGTATCAGTTTTATTGAAAAAAAACACTCTAAGGTCTTGTTAATCAATTCACATTAATTGTTTAGTCGTTCTATTTTTTTGAATAAAAAAATTTAGATTTCAACCTTTAATTTTAGACATTTTTCCCCTAATTAATTATGAATGTATCCATAAATTTGCATCTAAACTCTATAACATGCATATATTATTTCTTATGCTAGGAATATAATATAGTTATCCATGATTACTACCATTATTGTAGTCCATATATGCATGTCCAATTTGACAAATGACAAGTACTAATATACCATATGACAAGTATAAATATATGTATGTCACTACAATAAGTTAGCTAATTCGTGACAAATTTCTAGTGAAAAATTTGTTTTTGTCATTAAAAATAAGCTATTTGTGACAATTTCTCATATTTGTCAGTTAATATACCACAGCCTTGCCATTCGTGACCAACCAGAAAACATGGTCACCAAATCATCCAAAAAAGTATACTTCTAATTACCATAGAATAAAATTGTGGGAACCACTTTTTGGTGACAAAACTAAATTGGTTTTGTCACAAAGTTTGGGGTTTATAGGTAACAAAATCCTAATTAGTCATAGATTTTACGCAATGTTTCTTCGTTTATACCACACATTGTATCCATCGTACCGCACAATACACATGGGAGAAATAAGCATTCAATCAAATAGCTTCTTCTCCACTTCAACATATGAATCTCGCACTCAAATTGCTTAGTTTCTTCTCCACTTCAGTCAAATCGGAATGGCAATGCCCTAATTTGATATTTCCTTCACTTTTTCGTCGAATCACAATGCCCTAGATTGATTTTCTTCATCGTTTCATTCGTATTCAAATCAAATTTGCCTCAATCGCAATTGCTATCAAAATTTGTTCAATCAATCTGAATCTCAAAGAATTTTGAGTAGCGCATTCATCTTAATCTCAAAATTTGCTCAACTAATTGTGGTGCATATAATAGCAGGGAATATTGCTCTATAAAAGCAGGGATAAGAGAAATATAGTATTGATGACAAAATATTGACAGTTTATTGTGACAAAATATTTTGGCACAAATGCTTACTCATTCGTGACCAAATTCATTTTTGTCATGTACTATGGGGATTTTGTGACAAAATTCGTTAATGGGTGACAAAAATGTTTAACAATTAATTACAAATTTTGTGCTACAAAATGCTTACTTATTTGTACCAAAATTCATTTTTTTGTCACCTAATCTAGTGATTATGTGACAAACCACTTTTTTGTCGAGCAGAACATTTAATGACGCGAAATAGGTGACGACGATGTGACGAAAAACTTTTTGTTAGCAAAGGTATTTTGTGACGAAAAGTGTAATTTAGTTGACAATTTTTTATGGCTCTCTATTGATGCTCAACATATATACACAATGATGTTCAAACACTATGTCATATTATCATATGACAATTACATTTTTGTTGTAATTTGTTCACTACTTAAAAGTCGTTATCAATATTCTTTTATTATATTTCATTTGATTGTTCTAAAAAAAAGAATCTATGGATTTATTAAAATCTTTAATAATCAATGCTTCAAAATCTATTAGACTCTATATGGATTTGTAATAATGTATGAATTTAAAAGAATTTATGGATTTTAGAAAGTTTATAAAACTCTTTTAAAATATGAATTGAATACACATTCCTTAATCTCATCACATGTCTCAACTTATTTTTCAAATTTTCACACAAATCAATTATTTTTACTTCCAACGGCAGAGTAAGAATTTTTTTCTGTGGAGCACTTGGAGAAAACAGTTGTACATATTAGTGTCCCAAAGACAAATAATTAATTACTAGTGAACAAAATTAAAATTTTTAAATTCTGTCTAAGTGTTGTATACGATATATGCACGAATAATTTTATATGAATAAGTGAAGGTTTGATTAAAAAAAATTATCGATGGGTACTTAAAAAAATATAAGCATACAAAAATTCAGGGAAAAAAATTAAAACTGATAAAAGAAAAGGGGCAGTAAATAAAAACAAAATATGGGCTATATAAAAGTCTACTTTCTATTAATGTTGTGGGGCACATGCCCCAGCTTTCTCCTAAATACATTTGTCCATCTTTCCTACCATTTTTTATGTTGTTATTTAATCAACTGCAAAAATAAATTAATTTTGCTTTCCCCTTTTGATGAAATATTGATACCATTACAAATAACTCTTACTCATTCATGACATTTTGAAAAACTCTTAAACTAAAACAAAAGCATTTAACTTTTAGATTTTATGTTAAAATTATTTAAAATTAACACACTCGGTACGCGATGCTAAATTTAGTAATTTTAAATAGTGTTATTTAATTAGAACATTTATCTAATTAAGAAATGCAATACAAGCTTTTACTCAATAAGGTTTTTTATTAAGAAATGGTAGTAGTGGGCTATAGAAATAAGAGTAACTGTCTCTTAAGATAGATTTTTGATGTGATCTGCAGTCGTATTTCTATCCACCTAAGATGGATCTGCAACCCTTAACATGGAAGACGCAAGAACTTTGGAATCACGCGAATATGATGGAGGTGAAACCTCGACCCAACCCTTCAAACGAGAATTGAACCTTGGTATAATCGAAGACAAACAATCAATTGATGGATTAATTGATTGATAAGTCAAAGAACAACAAGAATATTATTTTGGCTGTTCGATATGTTCTTAGAACACACGAGGTGAAAATACTGAAATTCGTATTAATCAAAGGCTGTCATAAACAATAAAGTTATCTCCTTTAAATAGGAGAACAAACCTACTAGGTTTAAAAAACAAACACAAGTAAAAACGAACTAAAACAATTGCCCACATACTTTGGGCCCATGCAAAGCTAAAAACATAAAATAAATAAAGTCTAGCCCAACCCATTATCAACTACACGTTTTAACTCTCTTTGCCTTGGGCTTGCAATGTAACATCTCCAACTGGGCCTTTAATCTCTGGGCCTTTAAGCAATGTCTTCCATTCTTGTCCGCAATCCCCCTCAATACGCCTCCATGCTTTAGCTTTGCTCACCATCTCTTGGACCATGGTCATAAGTGCCTCCTTGAGCTTCTTGGATCTAGCTCGGGTGATTGGACCACTTAGAACCCGGATGGAATCTGCATAATCTTCACTCCATGATCCAGCCCCAGTGTTATCATTGGGCTCATCATTCCCCTCCTCTTGAAAAGGAATTGTCCTCAATTCGTCACCTACACTAAACGGACTTAGATCAGCAACATTAAATGCAGCACTCGCATTATACTCACCTGGTATATCAAGTATGTATGCATTATCATTGATCCTTTGCACAACTTGAAATGGTCCATCTGCTCTTGGTAACAGCTTAGAACGCCTTTGAATTGGAAAGTATTCATTCCTCAAGTGCAACCAAATCTAATCTCCTGGTTCAAAAACCACCTTCTTCCTTCCTTTGTTGACTTGCTGCACATATTGCTCAGTTTTTCTCTCAAAGCATCAAATTTCTTACTTAAGTTTTGAACACCAATAGCTAAACTCTCCATGACAGATTTTAGGTCTGGGTCAGTTTTAACTTCATACATACCGGGTTTCTTAATTGAAGTATATTCATTACAGGGCATGTATTCGCTACTACTATTCCAGTTTTGTGCACTCGCAGCTAATTCCTCTAAAAATGTATAGGCTTGATCAGGAGTTTGGTCTTTAAATTTTTCTTTATGCATGGATTTAATCATTGTACGATTCATTGGGGAAAGACCCTTATAGAAGAAATGGACAAGACTCGCTTTATCAAAACCATGGTGTGGACATTTGGTTAATAAATCATGAAAACACTCCCATGTTTCATAAAATTCCTCATCTACTTTACCCCTAAATGTGCTAATAGCATCTCTCATTGATTCAGTCTTTTGCATGGGATAAAATTTTGACATAAACTTCCTAGCTAGGTGTTCCCATGTTGTGATTGAATTAGGAGGAAGAGAGTTCAACCATGAAGTTGCCTTATCCTCTAAGGATAAAGGAAATAATCTAAGTTTGACACCATCATCATCTAGGTTTTGGTTCTTAAAGGTGCTACAAATTGTAAGGAATTTCCCTAAGTGAATGTATGTTTGTTCACTATCAAGGCCATGGAACTTAGGTAGCATGTTAATTGTGGAAGGTCTAATTTCGAATTGAGCTGCATTAGTGGTTGGAAGGGTGATGCAGATAGGAGGTTCAGTTGTGACAGGAGTGAAATAGTCATTTAATGTGCGATTATTAGCCATTGTGAGATTTTCAAGTGGAAAGATTAATTTTCTTATAATTATTCAACCACTTCTAAGTTGCATAAACTAGGCAAAATCCTAATTGCAAGCAAATCCTAAGGGCAATCTAATTAAGCAATGAATTTAGTGAGGGCTGAGAATTTTAATATAATTAATGATCTAGGCTTGTCCTATTCTTCTCGACAAAATTGTAAGCTTACCGGTTAAGGCTTCCAATCTAACAACTGGTTAAGTTCCCAGGAAATACTGGAGGGGTCACAAACGGTCTCACTTAAAACCCAGCTACCTTTGACAGCAAGTTGCCGTTTTGACAGAACTTACCTAGATGTTGCGAAATTAAAAAGGTACTCGCTGGAGTGGCCAACAATTATCTTGCACTGTCTAATTAATTTTAGATTAATGAATTTAAAGCTCGGGTTTAACGAGTGTAGGGTGGTTTTTAACCTAGGTGGGCAAGAGTTGGTGATGAAATCCAATCCTTATCTTGCTAGAAAAATTGCCCTTAACTAATATATTAATGCAAATGCTAAATTAAATATGCATAAATTAAGAAGCAAATAAAAAAAAAGTATATATATATAGGGACCTAAGTGCATAGCGTCTAAGTTATTTAATCTAAAGGAAAGAGGGAACCTAAAAACGCCTAAATTATCTAACCTAAAGGCAAAAACAAATAAAACAAATAATGAAGGAAAACAAAATTTAAAAATTTTCATTTTTTTTTTCAGAATTAATAAAAGAATAATTAAAACTTTTTTTTTACTGAGCTTTTCGTAGGCAAAAAGAATTGTGCATTGTTTTCTTTTCAACTAAAACAGTGCACTGTTCACTTGTATTAAAAAAAATGTTTTTTCTCTTTTGAACGTTGTTTTTTTTTAATTTTTCAGATTTAGTAGTAGTAAAAAGAAAACGAAAATAATAATAATAATAAAATACTGTTTTTTTCTTTCTGTTTTTTTTTTTTTTTTTTTTTTGTTTTCAGAAAAAAAAAATTTCAGATTAAACTTTTGAAATAAAAACAGAAAACGTAAATATTAATGATAAAACTGTTTTTTCTTTATGAACTTTTTTTCTTTTTTTTTTCAAAAATAGGGAGGGAGGGAGTGGGTCTAAAAAATATATAGGATTTTTTTCAGACTTCCTTGAAAATTATGAAACTTTAAATTGGCAACGGCGCCAATGATTTAAGTGAAATTTTTATAAATAATTTATCGTTACTTAATTCCGCACTTAAATACAATAAAACCCTACTTTTGTATAAAATAATTAAATTAGTATAGCGAATAAGTAGGAGTCAATCCAAATCCGAGTTATACTTTAGGAGTTTGTCGAAATCTAATATTTTAAGAACCAAATTAAAACAGTTTTTAAATTTTGATTTTGAAACTATCTAAACAAAGAAATTAAAATAATTAAAATAAACTAATTAAATTATATCAGCAAGCAAGTAATCAATATTAAGAAATCTCAAGGAAAGAGAATCCACCACCATGGATATAAAGAAAAAAGTATCTAATTATATTTTTAACATTCATCCCTACTATATAAATAAATTCAAAATCACCATCATTCTTTCTTTAAAACTAATGTAAATAAAAATAGGCATCGCTTGTATCTCCAAATTGGTGATCACAAGAGATACTTCCTTTATTTTAAAAACAATTAAAGTAATAGAAAGAAAACACACGTTATAGTAATTGTAATTTTAAAATCTATTTTAATTCAGGACGAATAATTAAAAATCTATTAGAATTACATTAAGCCCATTACATCCATGGCGGTTTCATCCTTCCCTTTTGGGAGATAATTTAGTCAAGCATATTAAATAAATAACACATAAAAACAAAATAATAATTCATCATTAAAATTAAAACTAAAGTACTTAAATACAAACTATAAAAAATTAGAAAGCTAGAAAGCGTCCCTGTTTATGATACTCGAACTAGCGTGTACCGCATGGTTTTACGCTGTCCACTTCTTCTCCTTCAATACTTCGGCCGCATGACAACTAGTATATGTAGGATTTTCTCTCTCTAGAATTCTCTAATAATATTTATATTCTATCTATTTTCCCTATCTATTTTCTCTATATTTTCTTCTACATTTTTCTTTTATATTTTTCTTCTATGATTTTAGGCGTAGAGAATGGGTCTATATATAGGAATAAGAGATAGAAGTTTACAAGGTTTAGGAAACTAGAGTTATAGAAGAAATAACAACTTTGAGTTCAATTAGGATTCTAATTAAGAGAGAGAAAAATGAGTTGTATTCGAATTAAGAGAGAATATTGAATTGGAATATTCTTTCTTCTTTATCTTCCTTTTTGATCTTTAGTAGACTTCTTCCACTTTTTTAGGCTTTTTATTATAATTTATTTCTTTCCTACAAAAAGACAAAATAAATATTAATCCTCCATAATTTAAGCGTTAATTATATTATAATAAAATATTATTTGTAGGTTAAAATAACAATTTTGGGCACTTATCAGGAGCTAACGGATTAAAACTATACACAATCTCAAAAGGAGAAAACTTAGATGCAAAATGAACAGATTGATTATATGCAAACTCAACATGAAGAAAAATTCTTCTCATTATTTCATGTTCTTCTTAATTATGGCAAGTAACAAAGTGGATAGAATTCTATTTACTACTTCCGTTTGACTATCAATTTGGGGATGACATGTAGTAGAAAACAACAATTTAGTACCCAATTTTTCCCACAAAGTCTTCCAAAAGTAGCTCAAAAACTTTGTACCCCTATCAGAAACAATGCTTCTAGGCATGCCATGCAAACGCACAATTTCTTTAAAGAACAAATTTGCAATTCGTGGTGCATCATCAGTTTGTTGGGAATTAGGGCATCAAACATGTATCACATACAACAATTTATGCGCTAATCATTAAACCCTATGATCTATACTGTTCAATAAAATCGACAGAAGACATACCTTGTATGAGATTTCGAGTTAATGAAACGAACAGGATGGATCAGATCCTACTGTTGTTGTCGTCCTAGCGTAGAAAATACGACGCCTCTATGGTATGCACACACGAACGAGATCAAATCCTTGCTTGGTGTATTAGCGCCTTCTAAGGTTCTCTCAATTATTTCGCCTCTCTAGCCTCTACAACTTTCCTTGACGGCCAAGAAGAACAAAGGTTCCCTTTTAAAGGGGAACCCTAGTGAGAACCCTAAGCAACAAACGAATTAGGCCCAAGTCCAACTTTGGTCCGTTTTAATTCGTTTTGATCCAACTCGTTATGGTGTGCGACCCTGTAGGTTTATACTATTTGGCAGTATAATTAAAAGCCCGTTTTATTATACGAATAGTAAGCGGTCTCTAGTAAAACATTACCACTACCCAAAGGGTATAAAGGTCAAAACGACACAACCTTAAATTGATATTTCACATATTAATTCCTTTTGTCAACCGATATCTAGATTGAACACAAGACTAGGCAAGTGTCATTCTTGTATAGTTCAATCTTTATTTCTTGATCTCTAAGTATAATTAATCTAATACAAATGACACCTCATTTGCGCATGGCCACGCAAATATTAATTATACTTATCAAGGGGCCCAAAGATATCTCTCTCATTATATGAGAGTGACAAATCCCATCTTGATCAACCACATACCTCTACATAGTTTATAGTATGCTTGATCATCATCTTTATAATTACTCAGTCAAGAGCAACGTTTGATGATGCCTGACATACTAATCCCTATGTTGGTAACCGTGACGATCTCAGGTCTAAGGATAATACGATATTACAAATGGGGAACATCACTGATGACATTATGTAACACTCCTCGCAGTGTCCCCAAAGCGGGTCGGTCCAATACTTTGTTCCCTAACAAGTATCAGTGTGTTCAGCTTGATATCTTCATATCCATGACTTGTGGAACATAGTCATCAGCTGACCCATACTCTAATCATTATATCAATGTGATCCTAGGTTATTGACACATGATTAGGGACATCTAAATAATATTATTATAGCATTACTAGCATCCCACAATCAAGTCACGTACTTGATGAACTAGTATTAATATATATTATTTATAAAAGAATATAAAGTAAAATAAACTTTATTAATGAAAATAAGCATAAGATATCCAAGTACAAATCATAATCTATGAATAGTCCTAGGACATATCTCTTTCACAGTTTTATGACAAGCAATAAAATGAGCCATTTTAGAAAATCTGTCAAACACCGCGAAAACAAAATCATTCCCATGTTTAGTCTTAGGTAAACCAAACACAAAATCCATAGAAATATCAACCCAAGGGTCACTAGGAATGGGCAATGGGGTATATAAACCATGGAGATTTAACTTAGACTTTGCTTTCTTACAAGTCACATATCTCTCACAAGTTCTTTTAACATCTCTTTTCATGTGAGGCCAAAATAAATGTTCTTGCAATACTCCTAAGGTTTTAGCTATACCAAAGTGTCCTATTAGACTTCCACCATGAGCCTATTTCACAAGAAATTCACGCAATGAACATTTAGACACACAAAGTAGCATTAAGAATCCATCATACCTAAAATACTTATCAAACGCCACTTTTTCACATGTATTAAAGATATTTTTAAAATCAGCATCATCACAATACAAATCCTTAATGTACTCAAATCCAAACAATTTAGCATTCAAAGTAGCCATTAAAGCATACATGCGCGATAAAGTATCTGCTACAACATTCTCCCTACCCTGCTTGTACTTGATCACATATGGGAAAGTCTCTATGAACTCCACCCATTTGGCATGGCGCTTGTTCAACCTTTGTTGTTCCTTCAAGTACTTCAACGTTTCATGATTCGTGTGAATCAAGAATTCCTTCGGCCACAGATAGTGCTGCCATTTATCCAATTTTCTCACCAATGCATAGAGCTCCTTATCGTAGATAAGGTAATTTAAGGTCGCCCCACCTAGTTTCTCGCTAAAGTATGCTATTGGCTTCCCTTCTTATATAAGAACAGCATTAATACCATTTCCTGAAGCATCTCATTCAATTTCAAAAGTCTTTGAAAAGCTAGGTAAAGATAACAAGGGGACATTTCTTAGCTTGCTTTTCAGTAATTTGAATGCTTTCTCTTGTTCTTCTCCCCATTAAACCCGACATTCTTTTTGATCACCTCAGTCAATGGTTCCGCAATCGTGCTAAAATCCTTCACGAATAGCCGATAGAAACTAGCAAGTCCATGGAAACTCCGCACTTGTCAAACACTTGTAGGACTTTGCCATTCTTGAATATACTTCACATTTTCTTCATCAACCTGAATCCTTTGTGCATTCACAACAAAACCAAGAAATACAAGCTTATCCATGCAAAATGTTCACTTTTTCAGGTTATCATATAATTTCTCCTTTTGCAAGACATCCAAAACATATTTTAAGTGAATTACATGGTCATCTAGACTCTTGCTATAGATCAGAATATCATCAAAATAGACTACAACGAATCTACCTATAAAAGGTCTCAAAACATAGTTCATTAATCTCAAGAAAGTGCTAGGTGCATTAGTCAAACCAAAAGGATAACTAACCATTCATATAAACCATATTTTGTTTTAAAGGTTATTTTCCATTCATCTCCTTCTTTCATCCTAATTTGATGATATCCACTTTTTAAATCAATTTTAGATAAGATACTAGACCCATGTAACTCATAAAACATATCATCTAAATGTGGAATGGGGTGACGATACTTTACCGTGATATTATTTATGGCTCGACAGTGCACGCACATTCTCCACGTTCCATCCTTCTTCGGCACTAGCAAAACTGGCACCGCACATGGGCTCATACTCTCTCTCACATACCTTTTCTCTAACAGCTTCGTCACTTACCTTTGAAGTTTCTCCGGGTTACTCCTATAAGCTGGCTAGTTTGGAATGGGTGCTCTGGCTACGAAATCAATACGGTGCTCTATTCCTCGAATGGCCGGTAAACCACTCCGCGTATCCTTTAGAAAGACGTCACCAAAATCCAGCAACAAATAGATAATAACACTAGGCAAAGAAGAATTGTGACGCCCGAGTTCCGTTAGGAGGGAGAACCTCCGGAACACGGTTGATCACGGAGCCGTACGCGACGGCGGAAGTGAGTAAAAAGATAAATAACTCTGGCATGGAAGACAAATATGCAAAGGTCTAGAACATAAAACAACATCAACTGGGAACATGCTAGAACTATAGCTTCCCCTCCTGTTAACTCGTGCCTTACAGATTAGTCTGTACCGTTGCGCACCGGTTAACTAAAATGTAAGTCACTTGTCCACATTAGGCTAACATTCAACCATAGACATGTTCCTCCAACCCATTATAAAATAACCAAAAGAATAAAATGAAAGAAAAGTAAATGTCCGCAAAATACATACATAATTGTCACAAAATAGTCTTACACAATACAGTCTCCATAACCTCGAGCAGGCTACATAGATAATACAAACATAGCTACATAATAGAAGTGGGGTTATGGTACAATAAGATAGAGGACATGGCCTTTCATTAGTGAAAGGCCCTCACACTACAGTATCAGAGGAGACTAAGACTTGTCGACCTTTCCCTTATCAGCTCGTCCCGTCCCATCCTTAGAAGTACCTGTGTAGGAAAAACTGTGAGCCAAACGGGCCCAGTAGGAACTATAGGACTTGTGAGAAAAACATGTATATGTAGGAGAGGCTTTATAAAGTGAGTTTGTGAGTAGTCCGTATACATAAATCATAAATAAGTATGTAAACAATGTAATATATACATAGTCTCAAGACACCGCGACCAGGCCTACATCGTATCAACCATGTATAATACTCACGTCTAGGATTTTTCATATCTACTGTACTGAGATAGCCGGCACTCGGTTTCTTCTGCCCAAGGCAAGGACCACCTACCAGGTCCACCTAGACGCTACCTCACGCAGCCACAAAGGCATACGCTACCTCACGCAGCCACAAAGGCATACGCTACAATAATCTCACCTAGCCACTAAGGCTATACACTACTGGTAATAACCATCTACCTGGTACGAGCGGTGTTGACTACTCTGTATAAGGAAAATCATATTTTTCCCAATCACAATTATAAGATCATATACATCATGTAAAAAGGTATATTAGTCCATTTCATGAGTATCAAGTGATATAAAGTGTGTATCATAAGTTTACTTTACTATACGGACTGATAAGTACCTGCGCGCTAGAGGCCAGGAACAAGGGTTTGTCATAAATCAAGGAAATGGAAGAAATACTTGGGGAAATATGATATACTACATTTTATAAGAAATAAACAACCATTTCCCTCATAATTTATAGGCTCAAAGTGCATATATACGCAGCAATAGGTGTATACCTAGAAAATCCCCAAATTTGTATAAAAATGGTGATTGGGTGCATAAACTCTTAAAATAGGTTTTAATACTAGTGTTCCTACCTCGATAGCGTCAAATCTTCACCACTTGAGCCGCAAATCGAACTCTAGACGACGGAGGCGCAAGATACCATAGTTAGCTTTTGTGCCCTAGCTTGGTGGATGTGAAGAAAGGAAGGAGATGACGGAGATTATATGTTTGATCCTTGATTTGGGTCGAAAGAGGAGATAAAATTACACTCATGAACTCATCTCCATGCTCCTACACTCCTCTCAACTCTCTCCCTGAGCTTTGGTCGAAGTGGAGAAGAAGGATGGGGTGAATGGGGATTAAAATCGGGTCCAAGCTTAAAAATATCATTTTTGACCGCTACAGTGAAGGGGAGTCGACTCCCTAAAACCCATGGAGTCGACTCCATGGTACTGGAATTTTGTTCATGCCCAGAATTCCTTGTTTTTGCCACCAACTGATCTTGTAACCTTATTTTGACCAACAAGAAGTGGGAATTGAGTTCCGGGCAAAACATGAAAGTTCTTGGAAATTGAAATACCTTTCCAATGGTATAAATTAGGTTCCATTTTGATCTAAAATGAAAAAGTTATGATATCTAGAATGACTGAAGGTCGGTTTGTCGGGTAAGTTTAAAATGTGAGATTTTGCAAATTTCGACTCGGGTACTCTACATAACCCTTTCCAACTTAAAAGATGAATGTAATAACATCTCTAAAATAGTGTGGAAGTATTTCCTACATTTGGATACGGCCCAAGCACACTCTCGCGTCTCGGTCATAAAATGTGGTACATTTACCCTACGGGTGTTACAAGAATTTAGCTCGTTAGTATTCAAAAGCGCTTCTTTGTACATTAGTATAAGAGGTTGATTACAAAGCATCGCTCTTTTTACTCCACTAGTTCTCGCATAGAAATTGTTTTGCCTCCTCTCAATCTTGCTCTTAATAGTTACTTGTTTTTCCACTCTACTTTCTTTTTTCTCAATTTCTTTTCCTCACCACTACTTCTCTTCTTTTTTTCAGCTCTTCGTTTCTTTTTCTCATTTTGCAACTTCAGCTGATCAGCATAGGCTTGTTGTAGCGGTAAATGTGCAATAATGATTGTTCTCTTGTTCATCTCAAATGAATATTTATTGGTGAAGCTGTTGTGTTTAACTCTTCTATCATATGCCATGGTCCTCGTACTTACCTAAAGGATATCAAAACCTCCTTATTCACCCTCACTTCACCGCGATCATTCAACCATTGCAGTTTGTAAGGCCTTGGTTGCTTAGTCGTGTACAATGCTAGCTTCTCCACCATTGTCGTGCTAACCACATTAGTGCAACTATCTCCATCTGTCACCAAGCTACACACCTTGCCTAGCACTATGTACCTAGTATGGAAAATATTCTCACGCTGCTCCTCGTCCTATCTTGCTTGCACGCTAAGAGATCTTCTTGCAACTAATAACTCGCCCTAGATGGTGCTCTCATTTTCTTCGATATCCTGTAGTTATGGCATAGCTTCAGTGCCTTTTTCTTCCATCTCATATTCCCCATTATCCATAAGCATCATTACTCGCTTGTTCGGGCATTGAGTTGCAATGTGGCCTTTCTATTGACACTTCGAATAAATAATGTCCCGATTTTGAGTTGTAGGAGTATTAGTGGTGTTAGGGGATGCCTTAGCTTGGCTTCCACTAGGAGTTTTCAATTTTGAATCATCTTTCGGTTTCAGGGTGATTGCTTTTATGACGCCTCGAATCCCGTTCTGAGAATTTCACCACCGAGACCCGGTTAATCACGGTGCTGTACGCGATGGCGGGATTAAATTAAAATAATTTAAAAATATATCTAAAACATTTCTTGTGTAAAATTCCAGTTCAAAAATTTTTTAGCATGTGGAGTCTATAAATTTAAAAATTCCAAAACCTATACATAACAATGTAAGTTTCAAAAACCTTTGAAACAAACTCCACATTCACACAGATTCATATCCAACCAGTTAATCACAAATGTTATATAATACAATTTCCTCCAACAAGGTCCCAAGCAATACTAGTGAGTTTTATAACATTCCCACAATACATAATATCTTAAGTCAATTATACAAAGTACTCAAAAGATATGGGTTTCATAATCATTAAGTCGTCCTGAGACAACTACATAGTTCTAAGTTATCAGAGGCTCTCTAGACCCGTACACGTGCCATCCCTCGAAGAGTACCTGCAAAACTATTTTGGGAAAATGGGAGTGAGCCAAACGGGCTCAGTGGGAACTATAAGGTTTAATATATGAAAGTACGTTTTAAAAACGATGCATGTGGTGAACATTAATAGAAAAATGGTTTTCTTATGCATACGCAATATAAATACGTTATTTCCCTGAATGGTGAATATACATATATTCAACTCATAAAGCTAGTACAATGAGAATCATTTTACATGCATACCATTGCTAACCCTATCCCCAAAGTATAATAAGAAATAGTTCAATTGAAAAAACTATTGAAATCATACAAAGAACATGGAAAAATTATAAACCTTATACGTACTGAAAAATAAGTATTACCAGGATATAATTAATCCGTAGTACGAAAATATATACTTGTATTTAATACGTAAATGAAACTGTTGGCTAGTTCATAAAACATGGCACGTCAATTGTATCATCTAAACGCATCACGTCATTAACCATCATTCCAATATCTCGTAAATATCCAAGCGTACAACCGGGTCTACATTTCGTGGCCTTTCACCCACGCTGCAGCAGAGCCTCCTGTTCGTTTTCGGCACGATTTTGGGTCTTGCACCCAGGAGACTATGTCCCAACTTCTCGCCACAATCGTTAGAGACCAAACCCGGGACCTCCAATGGACTAGTACAATCGTACATGTATATAAATCCAATCATTCACGTATCAACCCATAGACGAACAATTGCGCCCCTTAAATAATATGACAGTTCATATAGAACCCTCAACTAGCCAGATAAAATATAAGTAATGAAAACAGTTATCATCTCGAAAGTATACTCAATCAATATACACATACTTGTATAAATATCATAATTGTATTTTACGAAAGTATAAAATACCACGCAATCTATAAGCTTTAATCAAATATACGCTCAGTATATATATACATCTCATATACGTATCACGCTCATTTTCCAAATTTCATAGAGAAATACAAGTTCCATATGTAAAACCAGGTTTGCCTAGTCCGTCAACTAGTAGCCCCTTTTGAATTTTGAATTTTCAAGTTCACCAATACGGGGGACAACTTAGTATATAATCAAACCAATCGTAAGCCAAGTATAATACATACTTTGTCACATTTTAACTTGGAATAAACTTCCCCCCGTAAGGTTTTCTCATTCTTTCAAGATCAAGAGTATTTTAAAAACTAGCCTAGCTTAATTACGGACTAGCTAGGTAAGTAATAAATCTCATGAACAATGAACTAGTAGCTCAAGTACAACAATAATGCCACAAATATGAGTAACTATGTCCTAATCATACTTTTAAATCCATGTATAAAATCATATATATGCGTATCATAGAGTATTGTTTACTATCGTACCAATAATTGTGTGCTTAACATGAACCTACCAGTAGTTGTGTGCTTAACATGAACCGCTTCAATTCAACGTAGAAATTAGGGATTCTTGTATAATCCATAGTTTATAATCATATCAAGTCTAAATTGAACAAAGAATCAAGAATAATCATCCCAAAACCCCATGGACATGCAATTATTGGAACTATACACAAAATAATCATTTTTGCTTGGATTTGAGATAAATAACTTTTAATAACTTGAAAACAAGATGGGATACTATTGTTCCCACCTTTATAAGGTTAATCCCTCGAAGAATCGCAACTGAATTGAGCCGAAAAAGCACCAAATTCGAAATCCCCAATTCTTTGAAACCCTAACCATGGTGGGTGTGATGAAAGAGAAGATGAATAGTGATTTGGAGCTCAAACCTCGGATGGAGGACGAAAGATGCGCAAGAATCTCTCACTCTCTCTCTATGGAACTCTCTAGATGTGGTCTTGGGTTGTGTGGGTCAAAATTTGTGTTTGGTCGTGATAAATGCTGAGAAAAATGGATTAAAAGGTGTTTAAATTTGACAGCCAGGTCTCTGGGACCGATCAAAGGTTTCTGAGACCAATCCCAGAAACATTCTGCCGACTCTTTGTTTTTCGCTGCACTAACCACTGTTGGTATTTTGGCTATAACTACTTCCTCGAAACTCGGATTGTAGTGATCTTTATGTCAATGAAAACCTAATTCAAAGCTCTACAACTTCCTAAGAGGAAGTTTTCCCAAACTATGGATAAGTAATTCAAAGAAATTCAAAGAAGACAGCTCTCTGCCACTATTCTACCAAATGACCAGATTTTAACGAATGGCCTACTTCGGGCACTGTTTTGACCAACGAGAAGTATAAATTGGCTTTCAGTCAAAATACGAAAGTTGTAGAATAGTATGAAACCTAGACATAGGCATAAATAGTGACTAAATCGGATAAGAGGCAAAGAAGTTACGAAGGCTCAAAGTTAGCGAAAAATAAGAAATCGCACAATGACGAAACTTAGAATTTACAAGCCGAAATCGATTCGGATCACCCGAATCACTAAAAGATCACTCACACGAATATAAGTAGATTAATATAACTAATACAAGATGATAAAACACTGCGAGTCTTCACGAATCGAGTTTTCACCACTCAAGATGAAATGAACGGTTGAACAAAGTTGAATAGGGTGAGATGAAAGTACGGGGTATTACAATCTCCTATCCTTAAACAGTTTAGTCCTCGAAATTCACGGAGGAAGAAATGAGGCACATGATGACACACGCACAATAACCTACCCATATGGTTTCTCCCGTCCTCAAGAAGTAACGAAGGTTCTCGAGGGGCTAAAGTTCCGGCTCAGGACACCAAAACAACTTCCAAAAATCATAAAGAGACCCAGAAGTCTAAAAGCTAAATTGATCAAATCAGGAATACAAAATAACTGTTCATCTAACACGGTCATGACATCCATCATATTACAGGTTCAAAATCGAAACCGTACTCGGCCACATTAAGCTATAAAGCTTCCCATACACAAGCATCATCTAGTAATCAAGGTTGAAGAATATAGTTTCCTCCTCTGATCACCCTATGGGTTTTATTCGCAACGAGGAGACACGGTTTGTGGAATTCTAAGGATTCAAATTACACGTTTGGAAAATACTACCCCACACTATGATAGATGGAAATAAAAGGGAAGGGTTCAACTTTATCCTAGACTTACTCTAAATCATCCATCAAAATGAAATGGGAGGATTCTCTCTTGACTCTATAGAAACTTTCAATCATACAATGGTCACCCACACAAGGAGTAAAATCTCCTTTCGTATGAATCCCACGGGCTTCAGACTTAATTAGTGTAATACCGTTATGAGGAAATGCTTAATCACCACCGTGTGGTTAAAGCCATACACTTATACTTATATTGAAGGGAACATCGACCTCAAAAGAGTACACACCAAATAATTTAAACTACAAGGCTTGAAATAAAGTTAGTATCTTGATAACGGTATAAAATACTCAAGGTCAATCTAGGATTAGGTTGCCTAATCTCCCAAATAGATGGAGGATTTTTTGGAAGTTCATAGTACTACCGGACTCCTTCAAGGATCACCCACACAGACTTACGAACATGTAACCACTTCATAACCAGAGTATGAACCATCTCTGGTATAACTTGACATGTGTAGTACTATCACGTACAAGAGTGCATCAACGATTAGGCTATGGTAGGAAAGAGGTTCACGCTATACAATCCTAAAACCCAGTTCATCATTCACAGCCCTTCTTTTTACGCCTAAGTTTCTTGATCGAAATTGAGTTACTCCCTGTGACTCAACCAAACAAGGAAGAACGAAACTTGGATTCTCATCCTAAGTTTGCTACCATTTACTTACCAGAAACCAGGATTTGGAAACCTCATTATGAATCCACTCTAAGTGAGGAATTATTAGAATTATAAACTACTAAAAGGAAACATACCGACGAGAAAGAATTATAAGGGTGTAGACACCCCGATCCATGACTCCCGCAAGAACCCTAACGAACTTCGAAAGTACTGTTTTTGAGTCCGGAACTTACCCGAACACCCGGAACTGCCCCGAAAGAGTTTGTTGGCCAAACAAACATGTTTTAAAAGTGAAATGTCGCACGACAATACAGTATGTCGCGCGACAATCCCATTTCCAGGGACATGTCGCGTGACAATCCCCCACCACACCACTTTCTGACTCAACAATGAGTCAGAATCATCATTAAAAGCAGTATGTCGCGCGACAATCACCCCTTGTAGGGACATGTCGCGCGACAAACACCCCACCACTCCACTTTCTGACTCAGCAGTGAGTCAGAATCATCATTAAAGTAGCATGTCGCGCGACAGTCAAGATTGTCGCGCGACATACACCCAAATGTCGCGCGACATATGCCCTTTCGTTACTATAAATAGGCCAGCACCCCCATGGGTTCTAGACAGCAACATCAGAGCAAGATCAGAGCTAAAAAAACACCCGAAAATAGAGAAAAAACAGCAGTTCTAGAGCAGAAAACAGCAACAAGCATTTTCGATTATCGTCTTATTTCTGAAGAGATCGAATCTATTCTCGACACTCGACGTGTCCGATCTCGGGAATCGAACTCTCGAAAATATCTGAAGAATGAGAAGATTATTATCGCCGGAGATCTCTCTGCCGTATTATATTTTCTTTCTTATTATTATTCTCGTCGGGAAGGTAAATAAAGTCTCTTCTAGTAATTAAATAAGATATCTGTATATTAGTTTTAAGCGAAGTGGCAACATGGTTGTGCTAGATTCCTAACGCGCTCGAAAATCAGGTTCATCTGTGTACTTGTTTTATTTCTGTTGTTATGTCCACATTTTATTTGAATAAACTTATTGCCAAGTTATAAATAGTCTACCGTCTTCAAAAACAAAAGACCCTGATAAAACCATTTGCAAAACCAGAAGAGTAAGTACGTTATCATCCGGATAAAATTCTATTTTCAAAACCCGGACTGATAAGACTTATCTAGGAACTAAAATCAACATATCCTGTCTTCTCTATAGACTACGATATGTCTGACCCAACTCTTCTCAAGAGTTCTGATTCCACATTAAATTAGTCCCGATACAAGATCCGAGCTTTTACAAAAGTAATCACAACACGAGAAAACCGTCATTATCTGAGGAAATAATGCGGGATACTCTTTCAAAAATAAAAGGTTTTGTCATTTGTATTTACATCTTTCAATAATAAAAACATCGGATCTCGGAACACAAAGGTTTTTATCCCTTTCACGCTTTCCTTAAAATTAGGGTTTTTATTCGGAAAGTAGTAGACTATCAGTAAAAGCATCCAAGTTTTTCAATATAGAATAAACATATAAGTCCACTAGAGACCGAAAGGGCAGAATGGGTGCTTAACACCTTCCCAAACCGTAATAAAGTTCCCGAACCCTATAGAATCCTGGTTTCGTAGACAAACGTGTAAAGAAAGGCTTATCTGTAGACTCTTCTCTTACACGACCCCTTTTTTTGTCTGTTTTCTCGTAAAACGTACTGGCGACCCTGAATGAACCCTCTTATACCTAGAAACAGGATAGAGGGACACCCGATATGAATTATCAAAACATTCCAAGCAAATGGAACGACGGGATCTTTTCCGACGTTTCAGACGCCCAACGAACGGGGACGAGGCCCATGGGGTCGCATACGCGGGCTCTCACAGTGGCGACTCTGCTGGGGACTTATGAGAACTAGGCTCTTATATGTGGATTTTTTTTATAATATGTTGATATGCATGCTTTTACTACTTTCCCTACTTGCCCCCTGATGTGGCGCCTGGATTTTATTGTTGACCTGACCTAGAGGCGCAGTAGAGTTCATTCATTGACGTAGACATATGTTTAGGATTTCCCCTTTATGTTATAAATGATTGTAAAGAAATATCTTTTTAAATAAAAATGGCGTTTTCAAAATACACCTCGAAGATAAGATATTTGCAATTAAATCTTTTAAAAATTCTTGACTTTGCACGCACTTTCACAAATCATGCATTGGTTCTACAAGTGTGAATTTACCCCGAACCCTCGGAAGTATTATAAGTGAGTATGGAGTTGGCTTGCTTGGGCCAACATAAACCGAAAGCCTTTACTTCCACTCTCCTTGGCCAAGTACGCCCCCGAGGTATATCGAGTGACGAGAACACTCACGTACCCGGGAAGTATATCAAAAGATTCTTGCACGTACCCGCCCCTGGGGTATATCGCGAGGTCTTGCCAAATAGGAGGGAGCCTGAAACCTTCACCTTGCATTACACCTGCGTTGCATATAAGATTGAGTCAGCTAAAACACTTGTCAAAACAGCCGTAGGGGATGTACCACCTTACGGATTACTTTACGCCACTTTTTTCAAAACCCGAGCCTGTTCTCGGCAATTTTTGTTTAGTATTTATTTTGGCAAAAATCGAGTCACTTCATAGTCTTCCTTCATCTTCGCCCCGTGGTTCCGTCTACAGCCGTAATACGACAACAGTCTGGAAGGTTGGGCTGGTCGGGATCACACCAGAAGATTAGTAAGACCAAGCACACCCGCAATGGTCGAGGGACGCGAAAATCAAGAAACAAATCAGAGCCTAGCCGAGGCATCTGCAGCTCAGCCGACTTTAGCCGAAATGCATCGTTTGCTAATGACCATTAGCATGAGTCTGGCAAACCTCACGAATGAGCAACAGAGTACCCGAGTTCAAGTAGAAGAGTTGTCAGCCGGGCGGGTCGCGCCACCGGGGTTGGAACGACTACCACCGAATCGAGATCAAGGGCAATCATCGCAAATACTTCCCCCAGTTCAAGGAATCAATCCACCTCAAACGAGTCCTGTCATCGCCGGTCCCGTTCAGACCGACCCCAATAATCAGAATCAATGGGCCCCGGATTCAGGCCCTACCTATCAGCAACCAGAGCCACCCATCGTCTGGCCACAACCCCAACCGGGCGTTGATCCTCAATACCAGCCATGGCCACAAGTTCCCGCAAGACCTATTCCACCTCTGGCCCCAGTAGCCCCTCCTAATGAATACCCAGATATCAATTGACTTCGGGCAGTGTATGCAGAATCAGTTATAGCTAGGGAACACCCCGACGAAGTGTCAAGAGAGAATGAAGAAATGAGGAAACTGAAAGAGCAGATGAAGGTTCTACAAAGGGGAGTCTCCTTGATAAAAGGAGCATATGAGATTACAGATATAAATGCTTTTTCCCTCTACCCATAAGCAAGATTGCCTCAGGGATTCAAGCTCCCTTCCATCACCAAATTTACAGGGACCACGCCCCCCAAAACTCATCTTCAATCCTACATCAGATCCATGCAAGTATCAGGCTGTGGAGAGGCAGAATTGGCTCAGGCTTTTCACATGACTCTCACGGGGGCCGCCCTGAGATGGTTTTTCGATCTGGAGAGACACCACACGAAGACTTGGGGAGATATTGTCAAGGAGTTCATGAACAAATACGGGTCCAACGAAGATTTGGAAATTACCCGCAAACACCTGGAAATGACCAAGCAAGGAGAGAAGGAAAGCTTCAGTGATTTCGTTACACGCTGGAGAGAGATGGCCTCCCAAATGTCTAAACGGACGGATGAAGAAGAACAATTGGAGATCATACAGAGGAATTTTATGCCAGCTGTATTAAGTTGTATGGGAAAGCATGTATTCCCACATTTCAGGGCCCTATTAAGCATGGGGTCACAAGTAGAAGAAGAGTTGGCTAAGAAAGCCGAGAATGATACCAAGAAGGCCTCATACACAGGGAGAAAGATGGCCACTCCAACCGTTAACCAACTAAGTTCATACCTATATCAGCAAAATCCGTTTCAACAGCCACAGCAAGCACCTCTGATAAATTGGCCCGCACAAGGAGAATCTTCGAGCACCGAAATGAAGAGAAAGAGGAACTTCTGTACCGAGATCTCAATAAAGCTTGCCCAAAAGACGATTTTCCATTACCCAACATTGATTTGATAATAGATAATACTGTCAACCATGCTTTGAAGTCATTTGTGGATGGTTTTGCCGGATATAATCAGATCAAGATGCACCCAGATCACCAAGAGAAAACGGCCTTTATTACGCCATGGGGAACATACTGCTACACTGTTATGCCATTCGGGCTAAAAAATGCCGGGGCAACGTATCAAAGGGCAGCTACAGCTATTTTTCACGACATGATAATCAAGTCAAAGGAGAGGGAAGGTCATATACCAGCTTTACGAGCCTTTTTTGATCGCCTCCGCCAGTACCAGATGAGACTCAACCCGCAGAAATGTGTATTCGGGGTAACCAAGGGAAAACTCCTAGGCTATGTCGTCGGTAAAAGGCAATTGAGGTGGACCCTGCCAAAGTTTGAGCTATTCAAGAAATGCCCGAGCCTCGTACTGAGAAAGAAGTCCGGGGATTTTTGGGTAATTTGCAGTACATCAGCAAGTTAATCTCTCAGCTCACTCAGACATGCGAGCCTATCTTCAAACTCCTGAGGAAATCTTCGCCAGGAGAATGGGATAGTCAGTGCCAGGAGGCTTTTGATAGAATCAAAGACTATCTCTCCACCCCCCTAGTATTAGCCCCACCACAAACCGGACTACCACTAATCTTATACCTAACGGTCATGGATTCAACTGCAGGGGCTATGTTAGCCCAACATGTGATTGATACCCGAAAAGAGCAGGCCATCTACTACATCAGCAAGAAACTGTCACCATTCGAGGTATAGTTACACACCGTTAGAGAAGTCATGCACTGCTCTTGTTTGGGTAACACAGAAGTTACGACACTACATGCTGGTTTTTCCAGTCATCCTGACATCGCGAATAGATCCACTGAAATACCTCTTTGAGAAGCCAGCTCTCTCAAACCGCATGGCAAAATGGTTTTTCTTGCTCTCCGAATTCGACATTACCTACATGACCCAGAAGGCAGTCAAAGGCAAGGTCATAGCTGATTACCTGGCCCACAATCCAATATTGGGGGACATGCTAGAAGAAGCCGAATTCCCGGACGAAACTATCATGAATATCAAGATCGATGAAGACTAGAAATTATACTTTGACGGGGTCGCCAACCGAAACGGGAACGGGATAGGCATCCTGTGTTAGTCTCTCCGGACCAAACTCACTCCCCAATATCATATCGTCTGGACTTTTCCTGCACCAATAATATGGCCGAATATGAAGCCTGTATAATTGGATTAGAGATTGCGCTCCAAAAGGGTATACGGAGAATACAAGTGTACGGAGATTCGGCATTAGTGGTCCACCAAGTGTTACAAGAATGGAAGGTCAGAGATGAGAAGTTAGTACCATACCTCGCTCGACTGGAGGATGTCGCAGGGAGATTTGAGCATTCAGAGTTTTACTATGTCCCCAGATCACAGAATAGTTTTGCTGATGCACTAGCAACCCTGGCATCAATGATCGATATCCCGGAAGGGATGGAAGAAATAACTCTTACCATACAAAGAAGACCTGGACCAGCACACTGCATGGCCCTTGAGGTAGAGAATGAAAAAGACGGTGACTCAACCGCCTGGTTTTACGACATCTGGAACCTGCTGAAGAACCATCAGTATCCCAAGGAAACAGATAAGAAAACGCGGATCACACTCAAAAGATTAGCATCAGGGTTCATACTTTGTGCCGGAAGGCTATATAAGAGGAACTACGACGGGACTCATCTCCAATATCTCACTGAAGAAGAATCCGTTAGAATAATGGATCAGATACATGGGGGCGATTGCGGACCTCATATGAGCGGTCATACACTTGCCCGCAAAATCATCAGACAAGGTTATTTCTGGTCTACCTTGCAAAACGACTGCATTAATCACGTACGACGTTGTCACAAATGTCAAATCTACGCTAAGTCTCAGAAACTTCCTCCGAAAGAGTTGTACAACATGACTGCTCCCTGGCCTTTCGCTACCTGGGGAATCGACGTCATTGGAAAGATTTCGCCCAAAGCCAGCAACGGCCATGAATTCATACTAGTGGCCATTGACTATTTCACCAAATTGGTAGAGGCCGAGTCTTTCCAGACCCTTGACGCCAAGAAAGTTGCCCGATTCATCAAAAGGAATATCGTCTGCCGGTATGGGGTCCCACATGAGATCATCTCGGATAACGGTACCCACTTCGAAGGAGAAGCTAATATAGTCATGGAGGAATACGGTATTACCCGACACAGATCTTCACCATACAGACCGCAAACCAATGGCGCAGTTGAGGCTGCCAACAAGAATCTGAAGAATATCCTGAGCAAGATGACCGACACCTGTCGAGACTGGCCAGAGAAGTTACCATATGCATTGTGGGGATATCGCACCACTGAGAGGGTCTCTACCGGGGCAACACCATTTTCACTTACATACGGGATGGAAGCAGTCCTCCCTGTTGAATTAGAGGTTCCCTCCCTCAGAGTAATGCTAGAGAATCAAGTTAATGAGCTGGAATGGGTCCAGGCACGTTACGACGAATTAGCATTGTTAGATGAGAAAAGATTGAAAGCCGCGTATCACCACCAAGGGTATCAGAGGAGAATCGCTCGAGCATTTAATCAAAAAGTAAAGACTCGGGGCATCAATGAGAATGACATCGTGTTAAAAAAAATTCGAGAACCAGCCAGAGACCCAAGAGGAAAGTTCGGGCAAAAGTGGACAGGACCATACATCATCAAAGAGATTGATACAGGGGGTGCCGCTATACTCGCTGATTTGGATGGACAATTACTGCATTCTCCAGTCAACATGGATCGACTAAAGAAGTATTACCAATAGATGAAACATGTATGATAAGAACTACGTAAACCTGAGCCCCAACTCAAAGTTATGTTTTTGGAAAAATCAAAAGGGGAACGTAGGCAACCTGAGAAGTGACTTCAGGCCCGGTTTAAAACGTTGTAAGGAAATTCATTTCTCGTAAAAAAGGTCCCTTGTTTATTATTAAGGTGGTTCAGAACACCGGAAGTTACAAAGGAGATACAGCATACAGAAAGACCTAATCTCTAGGGGTTGGCCAAGCAGGATCCTCAGTAGCCAAGTCAATTCGGGCCTCATCCAGAATCTGGTATGCAGAGACAATGCTTCCCTTTGTAGGCTCAGAATTCATGAACTGAAACCACTCCATCTGAAAGGGGTCATCGATCAGCTCTTCTTCAAGAGACCCCCAAAGAGAACGGATGATGTCAGCCCGGAGGGGCCTGGAAATACCGAAACAGGCATGGTTGAACTGACGAGTCAGTCGAGCATGCCACATTCTCTCCATCGATGAAGAAACATGCTGGGTCAAGAACTTAGACTCGGAAGAGAAATTATTCAGGCCAAGCGGAATGCCCTGGGGAATGTTAAACTGCCGAAGAAGACGTCCTGGGAGATAAAAAGAAGTGAACCAGAGCCCCCGGAGCCGAACGTAATTTTACCCCCCGATACTAAGCACTATCGCCCTCAATTTCCACCAAGGAATGCTCCATCGAATAGCCATGAAATTCTCCGAAAACCACACCGTCCAATCAGAGGAAGACATAGTCATGGCCCCAAAGAGGGGACGACGGAAGAAGTACGTTGGGTTGTCAAGTCGAACCTCATTGAAACCCACTGATCGGAAACGCTCCAATAGCCACATGTACAGTAAGCGTGGACTTCCCCTGAAGAAGGGTGAAGCTCCCCTTTTGAGATCATCTAGGCCATTCAGGGTCTCTGCAAGAACGATAGGCACTATAGATTCCCCATTCCTTGCCTGATAGATCAAGCTCAGAATAGTCAGATCGACACGGGAGGAGCCCGTCACCAGTAGCATATCAGAAACCAGACAAATCAAGGCTGCCACAGTAGGCCCCGCACTATAAGAAGCTCTCTCCTCGTAACGATGAAAGAACCTCACCATTTTGTGAAGATCAAGAAGCCCGTCAATAATAAAACCATCACAAGCCGCTTGGGGAATGGCTAACAGGGCAATCAAAATTTCTCGAGGACCGATTTCTTCTACGGGAATAACCATCGGAAGGCGAACATCATAACGCAATAGCCAAGAAAATTCTTCATAAGTCGGGCAGAGCTCATCTAGTTCGAAACAGAAAAGATGATCGGCAGGACTCCAGAAGTACAGAGCGCCAAGCAAAAAGGAGAAATCTACAGGACGATGGCGCCAGCTCGCTAAAGGACTGAATACACCAAAGTTCAAGCCATTCTCAGAAGATATCAGAGCATCTCGGGCTTCAACATAAGAAAAATCAGAATTTGTAAGATAAGAAGACATTGTGGGAAAGGTGTAAGGATGAAGGAAGGAGGATGGGTGTATTTATAGCAAAAAAGAGGGCTCCTGTACCTGTTTGTCGCACGACAAACCCATATCCAGGAGGGAATGTCGCGCGGCAAACTCACTTGGTGTGCCCTGTTTTGAGTTTTTCTTACACGCAAGAGTCAGTTTTGCCAAAAGATACACTTTTATGCATTTTTGCTCACTTTGTTCTTTTGCAGATACCTTAAGTAGCATGATGTACCAAGAAATTGGTATATTCTAACCCACTAATTTATAATTTAAAGAGCATTTATTACTACTAATTTATATTTTTAGTGTTCTTTCAGGTGCTATGAAAATTGAAGAATATTGGAGTTTGAATGAGTGAATTTAGGAATAAATTGGAGAATATTTAAAAAAGAAGAGAAAGAAGGAAAATCAGAACAGCAGTTGGTAATTTGGGCATATCTTTTTGCTCAGAACTCGGATTTTTTCGTTCTTTATATGGCTGGAAAGAAGATTCGAAGACCTACAATTTCCGTGTTTTGAGTTTTCTTAAATTCTGAGTTTTTCTTGGCCAAAAATAGCACTGAAGCTGTCGCAGGAGGTAGTACGCGGGAATTAATATATTTAGTAGCCCAATTCTAATGCTAATACTTAATGGGCCACCCATATATTTATCAATTGGAATAAGTGGCAGCCCATTAACAGGAGCCCAAATCCATGGAATTAAAGTTTTAAACCCAAGCCCATGAGGAGTCTTAATTCTCAAGGAAATCAACACATATTAAAGGAGAGGAATTGCATCTTGCCGTAAGCAGCAGCAGCAGTCATCTTTTTTTATTTCTCTTTTCTTTCTTTGTCGATTTCCGTGTGTTAGTTTTCAAGAGAGCTGCAACATTATTATTGTTTTTATTTTCCTTAGCAATTGTTTCTTCATACTTTGTTAGTTTGAGAGTAGAAGTTTTATTTTATTCTTTGAGACATTAAAGACTAGCAAGCGTTAAGGAGTACGTTTAATTATTTTGGAAGTGGATGCTTTTATGCAAGTAATTCAGAATTTATTTTCTTCATCAAATTAATTCGCGGATCCAAGTAAGTATTTATTTTTATGCAATTATGTGTTTTATTATAAACATGCGCGGCTAAATTCTTTTTAGGGTTAGGATGAAGTTACATGCCTAAATTATTGTGTACACTCATGTTGTTCAAATCCCCTAAAACTTTATGGATTTAAATTAAACTAGTGTTTTTCTTATTCACTTGTCTATTTTAATTGATTTATTAGAATTGGATTCTCATTGTGTTTTGTTAGATTCACCTTATGATTTGTTAAAAGCGGATATAGGGTGTGTTTTGATGGATTCAATGAGTGTTTCAATCTCTATACATAAGTTTGACAAAAGAAAAACCAATTTTATAAACTGATTGGATTAAATTGGGGGACTTGATAAAACATAAGTGGAAGTAATAATTGACGGTAGTAGCGGATTCCAAAACCCTAAATTATTCACTTATTGATTTTTATTATATTATTTATTTTAATATTAATTTAGTGTGTGCTTTATTTTATATTGCCTTGTTTTATTTTACTTTACTTGTTTTATTTAATTTGCACTAATTATTCTTGGCTAGATTAGGGAGTAGTGAAAAATTAATAAGATATAATTTAAACAAATTGTCTGAGTCTCTGTGGGATCGACCTCGCTTATACGCTATATTATAAATTGATTCGTGCACTTGCGAGTATATTAAAATTTAACACAACAAGTTTTTGGATGTACCAAGAAATTGGTATATTCTAACCCACTAATTTATAATTTAAAGAGCATTTATTACTACTAATTTATATTTTTAGTGTTCTTTCAGGTGCTATGAAAATTGAAGAATATTGGAGTTTGAATGAGTGAATTTAGGAATAAATTGGAGAATATTTAAAAAAGAAGAGAAAGAAGGAAAATCAGAACAGCAGTTGGTAATTTGGGCATATCTTTTCGCTCAGAACTCGGATTTTTTTGTTCTTTATATGGATGGAAAGAAGATTCGAAGACCTACAATTTCGTGTTTTAGTTTTCTTAAATTCTGGAGTTTTTCTTGGCCGAAAATAGCACTGAAGCTGTCGCAGGAGGTAGTACGCGGGAATTAATATATTTAGTAGCCCAATTCTAATGCTAATACTTAATGGGCCACCCATATATTTATCAATTGGAATAAGTGGCAGCCCATTAACAGGAGCCCAAATCCATGGAATTAAAGTTTTAAACCCAAGCCCATGAGGAGTCTTAATTCTCAAGGAAATCAACACATATTAAAGGAGAGGAATTGCATCTTGCCGTAAGCAGCAGCAGCAGTCATCTTTTTTTATTTCTCTTTTCTTTCTTTGTCGATTTCCGTGTGTTAGTTTTCAAGAGAGCTGCAACATTATTATTGTTTTTATTTTCCTTAGCAATTGTTTCTTCATACTTTGTTAGTTTGAGAGTAGAAGTTTTATTTTATTCTTTGAGACATTAAAGACTAGCAAGCGTTAAGGAGTACGTTTAATTATGTTGGAAGTGGATGCTTTTATGCAAGTAATTCAGAATTTATTTTCTTCATCAAATTAATTCGCGGATCCAAGTAAGTATTTATTTTTATGCAATTATGTGTTTTATTATAAACATGCGCGGCTAAATTCTTTTTAGGGTTAGGATGAAGTTACATGCCTAAATTATTGTGTACACTCATGTTGTTCAAATCCCCTAAAACTTTATGGATTTAAATTAAACTAGTGTTTTTTTTTCTTATTCACTTGTCTATTTTAATTGATTTATTAGAATTGGATTCTCATTGTGTTTTGTTAGATTCACCTTATGATTTGTTAAAAGCGGATATAGGGTGTGTTTTGATGGATTCAATGAGTGTTTCAATCTCTATACATAAGTTTGACAAAAGAAAAACCAATTTTATAAACTGATTGGATTAAATTGGGGGACTTGATAAAACATAAGTGGAAGTAATAATTGACGGTAGTAGCGGATTCCAAAACCCTGAATTATTCACTTATTGATTTTTATTATATTATTTATTTTAATATTAATTTAGTGTGTGCTTTATTTTATATTGCCTTGTTTTATTTTACTTTACTTGTTTTATTTAATTTGCACTAATTATTCTTGGCTAGATTAGGGAGTAGTGAAAAATTAATAAGATATAATTTAAACAAATTGTGTGAGTCTCTGTGGGATCGACCTCGCTTATACGCTATATTATAAATTGATTCGTGCGCTTGCGAGTATATTAAAATTTAACACAACAAGTTTTTGGCGCCGTTGCCGGGGACTCTAATCTTATCTTGTTAATTTAGTAATTACATTCCTTCTACTAGTTTCTTTATATAAAAAAAAAAAAAAAAAGGAAAAAAAATACCAGAATACAGAATACAGAAACCAGAATATTCGGTTATATATATATACCAAAAAAAAAAAAATATATATTTATTTATTTAATTTTGGGGTAATTAAAAGATCTGGGCGCGAAACAATATATACGCTGAAGTGCAATTTATTACACTAAGTGTTTCTGTCCTAGTTGGTAAGTGTTTGGTTTTGGTCAGAAGAGGTCATAGGTTCAATACTTGGCAGCAACAAAGAAACCTTCTCTTTGTCTCAAGTCATTACTCATTATTATTAACCCTTTTATTTACGCCAATATATATTAAGATTATTATTATTAATATTATTATTTTTTAAAAAAATTATTATTAATACCTCTTAAATAATTTATTATTAATTATATATATATATATATATATTTATTAGTATTATTATTAATACTATTATTTTATTAAAAAAATAATAAAAAAATTAATTAATTATTAAAAAAAAATTAAAATTAAAATAAAAAAATTTAAAAACGATTTTATTATTATTTATAGTGTATTATTATTATTTAAAAAAAACATAAAAATTAATTAATAAATAAATATATTTTAAAAAGAAGAAATTGTTTAGTTTATGAGCGTTTGTTGGAAAAGAGGAAAAGTGAGGCTTCATAGGATAGAAAATTTAGAAATTAATCCTTTATTTGAAGAAGAATTAAAGATGGGGGATCGTGAAGATAATAGGACTTTAAAAGAACTTTTTGCACCTATATCTACTAATCCTCCCTCATCCATTGTTTTACCGGCTACGACAACAGTTCACTTTGAATTAAAACCGCAAGTAATTCAATTACTCCCTACTTTTAATGGCTTAGAGATGGAAGATCCTTATCTTCACATAAAAGACTTTTTAGAAATATGTGCTACTTTTAAATTTCAAAATTTTTCTGATGAATCTGTTAAGTTGCGTTTATTCCCCTTTTCTCTAAAAAATAAAGCTAAAGCTTGGCTAAATTCTTTACCCTCGAGATCTATCACAACATGGGATGGGCTAGTTACTAAATTTTTAGCAAAATTTTTTCATATGGCTAAAACTAATGAACTTAGGAGAAAAATAACTGATTTTTGCCAAGAGGATGATGAAAAATTCTTTGAAGCATGGGAAAGATTTAAAGATATATTACTTAGATGCCCACATCATGGTTTTGAAACTTGGAGACTAATTCAATATTTTTATAATGGCCTCTCACAAACTAATCGAAATATGATAGAATCTATGAATAGGGGTACTTTTCTAAGTCTAAATGAGGATGAGCCATATCAATTTTTAGAGAGTTTGTCTGAAAGTTCTCAACAATGGGACTTTTCTAAAAGGGAAACGCAATCTCAACCTAAAAAGGGGGGAATTTATGAAATTCGTGAAGATGTGGAAACTAAAAGACAATTAGATAGTTTAACAAAAAAGGTAGAAGCTTTAACGATGAGAATGTCAAATAATCCGGTCAATCTTGTGCATAATGAAGTGTGCTCCATTTGTGCTAGTCCTATGCATTTAGCTGCATCGTGTCCATCTATGTTAGGGTATACTGTAGAAAATCAAGAACAAGTAAGTGCTATGAATGAATATAGGCGAAATCATAACCCTTATTCAGACACGTATAATCCAGGGTGGAGGAATCATCCTAATTTCTCATGGTCCCGAAATCAACCACTAAATAATATGGGAAATCAAAATATTAATCACCCTCGTCAACACCCACCAGGTTTTAGACCGCCTGCCAATTCTTTTCCACCACAATCTTTTATCACTCAGCAACAATTCTCTACATTAGAAGATACCGTTAAGACTTTCGCACAAGACATGAGAAATAATTATTTAATGAACACCCAAGCAATAGCACGCTTAGAAAATCAGGTGGGTCAATTAGCTAATCAATTAGTAGAGCGAGAAAAAGGAAAATTCCCTAATCAGCCTATCCCTAACCCTAGAGGTGCTATTACTAATAATGTTAATCAAATTCAAAACGCACCTAATGGACAAAATCAAGGACAAGTTCAAGCAATCACAACTCTTAGATCAGGGCGTCAAATTGATAATCAAGTTAGAATGCCAGTAAGTGATGAAAAAGAAATAGTAGAAAAAGAAGAAGAAAGTATCCCTGAAGAGTCTACAACTCCCGTAACGGATTCTAATCCTACAATTTCCTCTAATCAAGCAAAAGATATAAAAGATAGGAAGTTTGTGCCCAAACCCCCATTTCCTCAAAGATTAAAAGATAATAAGAAGGCGGCACAATATGAAGAAATTCAAGAAGTATTTAAACAGATACAAATTAATATACCATTATTAGATGCCATTAAACAAGTCCCTTCTTATGCTAAGTTTCTTAAAGATTTGGTAACTCAGAAGAGAAAAACCAATGTTCCTAAAAAGGCATTTTTAGCTGAGCAAGCAAGTTCAATAATCCAATGTAAGGTCCCCATTAAATATAAAGATCCTGGTTGTCCTACTATATCTTGTAAAATAGGGGACCATCATATAGAGCGTGCCTTGTTAGATTTAGGGGCTAGTGTGAATGTGTTGCCTTATTCTGTTTATGAGCAATTACAAGTGGGAGAGTTAAAATCTACAACAATGACACTTCAATTGTGTGACGCCCCGAAATCCCGTTTAGAGGTTTGTACCTCCGGGACCCGGTTAGCCACGGAGTAGTACGCGACGACGGGTGATCAGGTGTAAAATTTAGAATTTTATATCACAAACAAGCTGAAGTAATAAAGTCATTTTAAAAGAAATTCTGGCATGTGGAGTTTGTATTATTAATAAAACCATTTCCTGTCAAATAGCTTACATTTAACTTAAAATAATATCTCCACATCTGTAATTTGTTAAATAAAAGGCACAGTACATTACAAAGTGATCCCTTTAATAGGGTTCCAATCATATACAAATACTTTACATATATGGCTTAAGAGTTTAAAACGATACAATATGAATACTTAAACAAAGAAGACATAAGTCGTTTCCCACGACTTTGGTAATCCAATCTTCAGAGCTATCTAGACTCGATGGCGCACCATCCCCCGGGTAATACCTGCAAAACCTAGTTTGGAAAATGGGAGTGAGCCAAACGGGCTCAGTGGGAACTATAAGGGTTGTATAAGAAAATAAGTTGGAAATCATGCATGCCATGCCATGTATTATAATGAAAATAGTTTATGTGCTGCTTCTCAGTAATAAGTCACATTTCTCTTTGTATATACAAATATAAATACATATACGCATGTGAAGCAGCTAATGCAGGGAAACCTTTCGTGGAATGTATATATAATGCCCCCAACCCAAAGTACAAGAAAAGCAATCTACGTATACATATACATCATCGTACTACATAAGCCACAACACCGCGACTAGATCTATCACATCAATCACATATATCAACTCACGTCTAGGATTTTCATATATCTACTGTACAGAGATAGCCGGCACTCGATTTCTTCTGCCCAAGGCAGGGACCACCTACCAGGTCCACCTAGACGCTACCTCACGCAGCCACACAGGCATACGCTACCTCACGCCGCCATAAAGGCGCACGCTACAATTATACTCACGTAGCCACCAAGGCTATACGCTACCGGTAATCACCATCTATCTAGTACGAACGGTGTGGCCATCCGATAATATGTCCAAATAATAATAAACTCATCAAATCCATGAAATCATAAGAATACAGATATATAGATACGAACATGCATACATTCCATATATATTCGTATAACTCATAGATATGTATCCATTCTAGATATGAGTGCATATATATTTTGTAAAACATGTAGTGGTATTGTTGAGATTGAATAAGATCCGCCAAGTCCATCAGTTAAGGAAATAAACCAATAAAATCCTTAGTTTGGGAGGTTTCACATGCTTTCATCAATTTGGCCCCAAGCCAAGTCTAATACAATAAAACAATGTATACGAGTTCCCAAATAGCCTCCCACTATGATTTAAAGACTTGGTTTATTCAAAACATATATATATATATATTTGACCAGCATACTTACGGACTGGCTAGGTAAGTAGAAAATCTCATAAATATGGTTCATAACTTAAAATATAGCAACAATACCACAAATATGTGTAACTTTGTCCAAAATATACTTTTAAAATCAAGTATCTCGTTGTATGTAAGCGTATCATAGCATATAGTTCATAGCCATATCTGTATATAGGGGTTTTATGCCAAACTTTAGGAAATTAAGATAGAAATAGTGATTTCTAGTATAATCCACCATATATAATCATATCAAGTCCAAATCAACCAAAGAAATAAGAGAAATCAACCCAAACCCCATGAATGTGCAATTTAGGTAGAAAAACCCTAGGTTTAGTTTGATTTGAGGCGAATAAGATGTAATCATTGGAAAAATTGTTAAAATACTATTATTCCCACCTTAAGAGGGTCAATCCCTCGAAGTATTGCGGAAGAATCGAGCCGAAACCGCGTAGATGCGAAAATCCCCAATTTGAGCTCAAAAACCCTAGCTATGGTGGATGGAGGTGAAGGAGGAGATGAAGATGATGATGGAGATGATGATGATGTTGATGATTTGGTGGGGGATAATAAGCCTAGAGTATTCTCACAATATCCCCAAGGATAGCCCCTCAATCTCTCTCTAAGAGCTCTCCAATGGCTTGGTGAAATGAGGAAGAAAGGAGAAGAAAAAATTTATAAAAAACCTGTCCAGCACGATGGAGTCGACTCCCTACTGTTCATGGAGTCGACTCCCTAGGCCTGGAAGTGCCCCTTTCAGCTTTTGGTCAATAGCTCGACTTCGCATGCACTTTTGGGCCTCACGGAGTTGGAATTGGGTCTCGGCCAAAACACGAAAGTTGTAGAGGGCATTGAAATGAAGACGAGGCCGAAAACGGGGACTCATTTGGAGTTCGGATGAGGAAGTTATGGTCATCCAAAGTTGGGTAAAAATAACTTATCGCGTAGGATCGAAACTTGTGATTTTCGACCCGATTTTTGTCCGAGCCACCCGAAACAACTTATAGTCATTATAACACACTTAAATATATTAATATGACTTGTTGGAGGTTTCCAAACCATTCCAACCTTTCCAGAACCCAATTTGGCGTCCCGGAGCCAAATTCAGTCTCATACGCGATATGGGCCGCGATTTGCAAGCGATAAGGAAACCGGGTGTTACAAATTGGCCGATAGATCCATAAAAATTCCTAGGGGTGTCATAGAAGATGTGTTAATTAAGGTTGATACCTTTTATTTTCCAGTTGACTTTGTTGTCATTGACACTCAACCTATTCCAAACACTAAGGGGCAAATACCAGTAATTTTAGGAAGACCATTTTTAGCTACATCTAATGCTTTAATAAATTGCAGAAATGGGGTAATGAAAATTTCTTTTGGAAACTTAACAGCTGAATTAAATGTATTTGACATTAGTAAAACCCATCTAGATTTAGATGAAGATGCCCAGGCTAATCTAATAGATGCAATCGTAGAAGAAACATTACATCAGGACCCACTTGAAGAATGTTTAGCACACTTTAATTACGACTTTAACATAGATGAGTCCATTGAACAGGTAAATTCACTTTTAGAATCAGTGCCACTCATGGGTGCAAATAGTTATGCACCTAAAGTAGAACCTCTTTCCTTATCTCCATCCCCACAACTTCCATCCATAGTTGAACCACCTAAATTAGACTTAAAGCCACTGCCTGATACATTAAAATATGCATTTTTAGGACCTAATGAAACTTTACCGGTCATAATAGCTTCTAATTTAGATGAAAATCAAGAAAAGAAATTGTTAGAGGTCTTAGAGGAACACAAAGAAGCGATAGGGTGGTCAATAGCAGAAATTAAAGGAATTAGTCCTACTATAGTGATGCATAAAATCCATTTAGAAGATAATGCTAAATCTTCACGTGAACCACAAAGGAGATTAAACCCTGTAATGCAAGAAGTAGTAAGAGCTGAAATTTTAAAATTACTAGATGCAGGAATTATTTATCCAATATCTGACAGCCAATGGGTCAGTCCAGTTCAAGTAGTCCCAAAAAAATCTAGAATAACGATAATAATGAATGAACAAAATGAATTAGTCCCATCGCGTGTCCAAACGGGGTGGCGTGTCTGCATTGATTACCGTAAATTAAACTCTATGACTAGGAAAGATCACTTTCCCCTTCCTTTTATTGATCAAATGTTAGAAAGATTAGCTGGCCATGCGTATTATTGCTTTTTAGATGGATACTCTGGTTATAACCAAATTCCTGTTGATCCAATGGATCAAGAGAAAACAACATTTACATGCCCATTTGGCACGTTTGCCTATCGTCGCATGCCCTTTGGGTTATGTAACGCTCCTGCTACCTTCCAAAGGTGCATGATTTCAATATTTTCTGATATGGTAGAACGGTGTTTAGAGGTATTTATGGACGATTTTTCTGTTTTCGGATCTTCTTATGATAATTGTTTGCATAATTTAAAATTAGTTTTAGAAAGATGTAAAGAAAAGAACCTTGTCTTAAATTGGGAGAAATGCCACTTCATGGTACAAAAAGGGATTGTTCTTGGACATATCGTGTCACAAAAAGGCATAGAGGTAGATAAAGCAAAAGTAGATTTAATATCTAATCTGCCACCTCCAAAAACAGTTAAAGAAGTTAGATCGTTTTTAGGGCATGCAGGTTTTTATAGACGGTTCATAAAAGACTTTAGTAAAATTGCTAAACCACTTTGCAATCTTTTAATGAAAGATACAATATTATTGTTTGAAGAACCTTTTAATTTTGACGATTTAGCATGCCTAAAAGCTTTTGAAACTTTAAAAATCTTCGTATTTGACCTCCGCACCTATTATACAATCGCCCCGATTGGAATCTTCTATTTGAAATTATGTGTGATGCATCTGATTATGCTGTTGGAGCCGTTTTAGGTCAACGCATTGATAAAATTCCCCATGTGATATATTATGCTAGTAAAACATTAAATGATGCACAACTTCATTATTCTACTACTGAAAAAGAATTGCTAGCTGTAGTTTTTGCCTTAGATAAATTTAGAGCATATCTTTTAGGTTCTAAAGTTCTTGTTTATTCTGATCATGCCGCATTAAAATACTTACTTTCTAAAAAAGATGCAAAATCTAGATTAATTAGATGGATTTTATTACTTCAAGAATTTGATTTAGAAATAAGAGATAAAAAGGGTTCTGAAAATGTAGTGGCAGATCATTTATCTAGATTAATTATAGAATTTTCTGAAGAATCTGAGCCCATAATCGAGACTTTCCCTGATGAACAATTAATGAGCACTTCTAAATTACCATGGTTCGCTGACATTGTGAATTATTTAGTGACGAGTGAGATGCCATCCCACTGGTCAAAACAAGATAAATATAAATTTAAGGCTGAAGTCAAATATTTTTATTGGGATGATCCTTATTTATTTAAATATTGCCCAGACCAAATTATTAGGAGGTGTGTACCTGATGAAGAACAGTTAAGCATCCTTTCTTTTTGTCATGACCAGCCTTGTGGTGGGCATTTTAGTGCAAAGAAAACTACCGCAAAAATCTTACAATGTGGATTTTATTGGCCAACCATGTTTAGAGATTCGTATGAATATTGTAAAGCTTGTGAAAAGTGCCAAAAATTAGGGAGATTAACTCGTAGAGATATGATGCCTTTAACTCCAATCTTAATAGTTGACATATTTGATGTATGGGGTATTGACTTTATGGGTCCCTTTCCTAATTCCTTTGGGAATCTATATATTTTAGTTACCGTAGACTACGTGTCAAAATGGATAGAGGCCATTGCGTGTAGAACTAATGATCACAAAGTGGTAACTAAATTTATTAAAGATATATATTTACACGTTTTGGAACTCCACGAGCATTTATAACTCCACGATAAGTGATGGGGGGTCACACTTTTGTAATCGGCCATTCAAAAATTTAATGAAAAAATATGGTGTTTTGCATAAAGTGGGAACTAGTTATCACCCACAAACCAGTGGCCAGGCTGAAATTTCTAATAGAGAAATAAAACAAATCTTGGAAAAGACAGTTAATCCAAATAGGAAAGATTGGTCCCTCCGATTAACCGATGCATTATGGGCTTATCGCACTGCATTCAAGACCCCAATCGGAATGTCCCCATATAGGCTAGTTTACGGTAAAGCATGTCATCTCCCAGTTGAACTTGAACATCGAGCATTTTGGGCTATAAAACAACTCAATTTTCAATTTAAAAGAGGCTAGTGAGCAACGTAGTTTACAAATTGATGAATTAGAAGAAATTAGGAATGATGCATATGATTGTGCAAAATCATACAAGGGCAGAATAAAGAAAATTCATGACCAACATATTAATAGAAAATCATTTTATAATGGTCAAAAAGTGCTTCTATACAATTCACGTTTACACTTATTCCCTGGAAAGCTGAAATCTAGGTGGTCGGGTCCGTTTATAGTTCGTAATGCCTACCCTCATGGAGCTGTTGAAATTGAGAATCCAAAAGATGGAAATTCATTTAAAGTTAATGGGCAGCGCTTGAAACCGTTCATCGAATTAGGGAATCCAGAAGTGGAAGTAATGCTTCTGGAAGACCCTAATTATTAAAATTAAACTCGCACTACAAAAATAATTATGTATAATTGTAAAATACTGTATTATTATTATTATTAATCTAGTTCTTAGGTATATTTCCCTCCAATTATTATTACGATTCTCTATTAGCCATGTGTTAATAAGTGATCCTTTCTAGTATAGACAGAATGAGCATTGCAGATGACAATTCGATCCAAGGCGAGGTTGAATATGACTATATTGCAGAGTATAATGCATTTGTTCAAAGCCATGGCTATTTTAACTATTGGGGAGATTGGATATTGGTAGAGCAGGATGTTATAAGCGTCCAATCACATCCTGAGAGCACCGACAGCGACGATGCTGATAATGAGGATACACAATCACAAGTGTCAGAGGAAGAAATCCAAGAACAAAATGCGGCAGTCTCATTATACTCAAACCTAGCACCTTATGGGTGGCCACTTTTTCCAGGAAGAGAGCCGTACCACAATTTCATTTTTGGTATAATGGACAATGGTACATTCGTATATCTAGTTCGGTGGATATATCCTAACAGGGTTGGAGCGATTCACGTTGGACCACTAGTTTTCGAAATCTGGTTTGATCCTGCCATTCTCTCTCTTTAAATACCCAAGAATTTATCAACAGTACTTTATTATTAGTAATTTAGTTTTAGTTTTAATTTATATATATATATATATATCTCTATATTTTTTATTTATTTATCTTAATATTATTTATCTTCAATCAGGTAATATCATATTCCCTTTTGTCTCTTTATTGTTTCTCACTTTGAGGACAAAGTTGCGTTCAAGTTGGGGGGACTGGATAGAACTGATTTTTTTACTTACTATATAAAAAAAAAAAAAAATTACAATGGTTTTGTGATTTTAATTGATATTTCCTTTCTTTCTAGTGTGCTAGCGATGACGCATTCGTCTTAATACTTTACATGTGCGTGCTTAGTTCTCTTACTATCATTATTAGTAGAAATTTTATGAGTTTCGATCCTTGTCGTATTTATACATATAAGACAACATTTACATGACTAGATAGATGGGTGAGCACAACTTAAAATTCTTGAGGAACATAAATGTGGAGACTAAATAGCCCGTGAGAATTTGAGCCAATCGTCCTATTTGAGGGTTTTTATATCAACTCTAATTTTTGAAAAGCGTATTTCGTTATATAGTCTCATTATTCTTAATTTTGATTGAACACTAGAAATGTATGTCCATGAAATGCAATTTTAATTATGATTCTTGATACTACTTGAACTGAAGAGCTATAAACCATAGGAAGTGATTTAGGCCGTCTTTGGTAACCTGCATATTAGCCTTATCCTACATTTATATTTATATCGCTAGTCACCCCTTTGAGCCTTTTATATATGAGCCTTTCTTTGTTAACCCGATATCTTTGCCCTACTCCAATTAGGAGTGTAAACCATATTTATAGCCTACCCTTTTATCTAAGAATATTTTGAGATTATTTATCTTTTGTATGGGCAATAGTGAAAAGTGAGCGTGAAAAAATTAGAAGAAAAAAAAAAATTCAAAAAATTTATAAAAAAATAAGAAAAAAAAAAATAAGCTCAAACTATGTCAAAGTTAAGCCCAAAAGTGTTAATTTTATATCTCAATGTATTTCTTAGATTTTTGAACTCTTATATACCCTTCATTTGATAGCCCTTACCTAAGCCTTACGTTACACCCAGGAAAAGTCCTAATGATCCTTTGGGATATGGTTTAGAGGTGAGAGTGGTGGTGGGGATCAATTTATGCATTTCGCTTTTCTAGTGGGATATATCCGTTCATGAGACTAATATTCTTTTATTTATAGCGTTTTTCATATATACATGCGTGAGGCTTTTGAATTTGCGTACATCTACTCTTTATAGCCCGTATGTAATGAGAGCAAATACACCTTATTCTCGAGAGTTTCATTTGTTGAGTGTATGCCGTGTGAGGAGTTGAGTCAAAGCATAGTTGGATGGAGTTTAAAAGTTCGCTTACTTTGATATCAATGATGTTATGTTATTGTCAATTCACACACACAATAAGGATTGGTGAGAATGAAATATTTTATTAATCTTGCTAGTTTGAGAACTTTGATATTGCATATGTGTCACATTACTTTAGCATGTGGGTATTTAGATGTCTTTGTTGAGTTAGTTGCATTAGTGAAGAAAGGGAAGCACATTTTAAAAGAAAAGAACCATTGTATTGGAATTGTATTGAAAATCTTGGGTTAAAAAAAAATTTATTTTAAGAATTTTGCTTTGCTCGAGGACTAGCAAAGTGTACCTTGGGGGGAATTTGATGTACCAAGAAATTGGTATATCTAACCCACTAATTTATAATTTAAAGAGCATTTATTACTACTAATTTATATTTTTTAGTGTTCTTTCAGGTGCTATGAAAATTGAAGAATATTGGAGTTTGAATGAGTGAATTTAGGAATAAATTGGAGAATATTTAAAAAAGAAGAGAAAGAAGGAAAATCAGAACAGCATTGGTAATTTGGGCATATCTTTTCGCTCAGAACTCGGATTTTTTCGTTCCTTTATATGGCTGGAAAGAAGATTCGAAGACCTACAATTTCCGTGTTTTGAGTTTTCTTAAATTCTGAGTTTTTCTTGGCCGAAAATAGCACTGAAGCTGTCGCAGGAGGTAGTACGCGGGAATTAATATATTTAGTAGCCCAATTCTAATGCTAATACTTAATGGGCCACCCATATATTTATCAATTGGAATAAGTGGCAGCCCATTAACAGGAGCCCAAATCCATGAATTAAAGTTTTAAAACCAAGCCCATGAGGAGTCTTAATTCTCAAGGAAATCAACACATATTAAAGGAGAGGAATTGCATCTTGCCGTAAGCAGCAGCAGCAGTCATCTTTTTTTATTTCTCTTTTCTTTCTTTGTCGATTTCCGTGTGTTAGTTTTCAAGAGAGCTGCAACATTATTATTGTTTTTATTTTCCTTAGCAATTGTTTTCTTCATACTTTGTTAGTTTGAGAGTAGAAGTTTTATTTTATTCTTTGAGACATTAAAGACTAGCAAGCGTGAAGGAGTACGTTTAATTATATTGGAAGTGGATGCTTTTATGCAAGAATTCAGAATTTATTTCTTCATCAAATTAATTCGCGGATCCAAGTAAGTATTTATTTTTATGCAATTATGTGTTTTATATATAACATGCGTGGCTAAATTCTTTTTAGGGTTAGGATGAAGTTACATGCCTAAATTAATGTGTACACTCATGTTGTTCAAATCCCTAAAACTTTATGGATTTAAATTAAACTAGTGTTTTTCTTATTCACTTGTCTATTTTAATTGATTTATTAGAATTGGATTCTCATTGTGTTTTGTTAGATTCACCTTATGATTTGTTAAAAGCGGATATAGGGTGTGTTTTGATGGATTCAATGAGTGTTTCAATCTCTATACATAAGTTTGACAAAAGAAAAACCAATTTTATAAACTGATTGGATTAAATTGGGGGACTTGATAAAACATAAGTGGAAGTAATAATTGACGGTAGTAGCGGATTCCAAAACCCTAAATTATTCACTTATTGATTTTTATTATATTATTTATTTTAATATTAATTTAGTGTGTGCTTTATTTTATATTGCCTTGTTTTATTTTACTTTACTTGTTTTATTTAATTTGCACTAATTATTCTTGGCTAGATTAAGGAGTAGTGAAAAATTAATAAGATATAATTTAAAAAAATTGTGTGAGTCTCTGTGGGATCGACCTCGCTTATACGCTATATTATAAATTGATTCGTGCGCTTGCGAGTATATTAAAATTTAACACAACATAGCACCCCATCACGAAGGTACGATTCCTACTCTATCGGTCCACGTAAATTATTTTTCATCATTAGCGTAACATCAGACACAAATAAAGATTTTTTATATAAAACTAATAAAAGAACAGTTTTCTACAAAAACCCTGTCTAAAAGTCTAAAAAATAAAAACTACATATTTGTCAGGACTAACTAAATACAGGAAGGAAAGCTAATCTAATCGGGAGCGTTTGGACACACTCCCACTATCACCCGAACCCTCCTCGGGAGTAGGATCGACCTCTGGGACGCCCTGAGTAGAAGGAGCTGCTGCCTGAGAAGGCCCCGTCGACTGGACCGGTGCTGTAGGGCGAATCACCGAAGATCGAGATCGCCTGGAGGTCCGACTACTGCTCCTCCAAGACTCCGTCCGAGCATGAGATGAAGATAGAGGGTCATCTGCCCGCAAGGAGACGTCGATCGCCCTCTGGTAGTCCCGCATGTATGTCGTAGGGTCTCGACCAACGTACTGGAGCAGGTTCCAGCTGTAGAGGTACTGGGAATGCCAAGCCCTCAGGTCCGCTACACGCACACTCACCCGCTGAAAAGGAAAAAAAGAAGAATCAGCACTGTTAAAATAAATAAGCATGGATATGAAGAGATATTGAGGGAAGAAAAGCACATACCTCAACATCAAGACGGCGACCCAAGTAGGCAAACGTATCCTCCGGAAGAGGATACTCGGGCACTGTATACCGACGTAAACCGGCACCGACATAGGAGATGTCTCGAGGAAGTATCGGCAGATTTACCGGATGAATGGATGAACCCGTCGGTATGGCAGCAGAAGTAGACCCACCCTCCTCATGAATCGGGAACAAAGGAGGATGAGAAGTTGAGTCACCAAGACCGGTAGATCTCACCGGAGGACCCATGGCAGCAGACGGAAGGGGAGTCAGCGTGGCGAAAGTACGAACACCCGGAGGGTCCACAACAGCCGTCTCCCTCAGAGGTGGGACCCCACTAGAAGTAGCAGCAGCATTAGAAGGAGTCCGCCCAAAATGCTCATAATCAAATCCAAGGTCTACAGGCTCCCAGGACCGCTCAGAGAAATCACCTCTCTCTCAGCACGTTGCCCCTCTGTCGGTACGGTCTGAGGCGGCTGCTCTGGAACCGCCGTCGTCCCACCTCCCTCACCGCCCTCAGGCCTATCATCACCACCCTCGGGTCTATCACCACCTCCCTCAGCACCGGCAGGGAAGTCCCTCTCTCCATCAGGGTCATCATCATCGGAATCCAAAATGTTGTCCCTTTGGTCAGGGACAGGTGGTAAATGACCTGGGACCGTCCTATACAAATGAGTCTGTCCTCGTATGTAGTTGGGATCACCTCCCAACGCCCGGTACCTCTCGTAGAAGACCTGTTCCCTGAGTCCCAACTCTCCCTCATCAGATAGCGGGCAGCAAACGCAGCACCACCCCCTCCTCAGTGCACCTCTGAAATCCTCTCCCGCCTACAAGGGCCTCCCCCCACCCGAGTCATCTCGCCCGTCCTCCGCCTCATGAACTGGCGGGAATAAAGGAACCCGAGGCCACTGGGCAGACGAATGCTGGCGAATAACTCTCTCGCCCAAGTAGAAGTGAAGGCCATACTCATCTCTGATGAGCCGCCTGGTCCTCGAAGCAGCCAAAGCACGGCCATATCCAAAATGGGGGCCCAGATCACCCCAAGGGGCCCACTCAATCTAAAAAGAGAATAAGATTTTATTTTAGTAATTCATATTTTATTTTACTATTTATTGAAAAAATGCTAAGATATTTACCTACTCCTCCAACAGGTCGTGGACGGCAGCAGCTCCGGTCTCTCGAATCCGGTATACGTAAGGAGCCCTATAGTTTCCCGCGATGAATCGGTGGAGAAGGGGAAACTGATCCTCGTTCTCAATGAGGAGATCCAGCTGGGCCAGACCCAGACGTGTATATGCCACGAACCAACTCTGAAAAAGGAAATATAAAGGATTTCAGCAATTATCAAACATGTTATGAATAAAGGACTCAAGCAAAGATAAAGGGACAAAAGTAAGTACCTCCCATAGCAAAGAGAAGCCCTTGAGGTTCAGGGCTAAATGACGAGAAACCTGGTCCATAGCATCATATAGGACAGCGAGAATGAATCCTCCCCAATCATAATCGAACATGATGCTAAAGTCCCGAAGATAAGGAAGCCACCAGAGATGGGCCGTGTCCCCTCCACGGGCCTCGAACAAATCATGAAGCGTCAATAAAAGAAGGACACGAGCATACTGACGCGCCTCCTGACGGGTCATCGAAACACCCGAAGCAGCTAACCGAGCTCTCTCTGTGGCTAGCCGCGTAACCAAAACACCGCGAGGAATCGTATCACCGGAACTCCGCCGCTCCGGGAACCATCCAAGTGCGCTAACGATGCCCTCTGCCGTTAGACGCAAAGGGACATCAATCCGAATAGAGATCCCCCCTGTAGGAATCCCGGTCAAGGCAAAAAGGTCGAGGGGGGTCATCGTCATCTCACCCCAATTCCAGTGAAAGGTATGAGTAGTATCCCACCGGTGGGAAGCAAGTGCCGACACCAGAACTGTCGCCTTGGATACCCACTTCGGGAGGGCGTCAAAGAGAGAACCAAATAGAGTCGCAAGGAGCAACTCCTGGACAGGGGTCGGTGCCCATCGCCACTCCAAAGATATGGTGTTGGGAGAACCCCAACCTCGGCCAACCCACTGCAGACAACAAAGAGATATGTATATATATAAATATGGAGTTATAGGGTAAAATTATGTAATTTTCCAAACCTGAGGGTACTTTCGTGTAGTTATGAGAGATATAGAGTTATAGGGTCAAATTAAGTAATTTTCCAAACCTGAGGGTACTTTGGGGTAATTATGAGAGATATAGAGTTATAGGGTCAAATTATGTAATTTTCTAAACCTAAGGGTACTTTGGGGTAATTATGAGAGATATAGAGTTATAGGGTAAAATTATGTAATTTTCCAAACCTGAGGGTACTTTGGTGTAATTATGAGAGATATAGAGTTATAGGGTAAAATTATGTAATTTTCCAAACCTGAGGGTGCTTTGGTGTAATTATAAGAGATATAGAGTTATAGGATAAAATTATGTAATTTTCCAAACCTGAGGGTACTTTGGTGTAATTATAAGAGATATAGAGTTATATGATAAAATTATGTAATTTTCCAAACCTGATGGTACTTTGGTGTAATTATGAGAGTTATAGAGTTATAGGGTAAAATTATGTAATTTTCCAAACCTGAGGGTACTTTTGTGTAATTATGAGAGTTATAGAGTTATAGGGTAAAATTATGTAATTTTCCAAACCTGAGGGTACTTTTGTGTAATTATAAGAGATATAGAGTTATAGGGTAAAATTATGTAAACCTGAGGGTACTTTGGTGTAATTATGAGAGTTAGAGAGTTATAAGGGTAAAATTATGTAATTTTCCAAACCTGAGGGTACTTTTGTGTAATTATCAGAGATATAGAGTTATAGGATAAAATTATGTAATTTTCCAAGCCTGAGGGTACTTTGGTGTAATTATGAGAGTTATAGAGTTATGGGGGTGTATTATGTAATTTTCTAAAAATCTAAAGGGTATCACAAGTAAAAGTACGAACTCACAAAATCGGACGCTATTTTTAGGCAGACATGTATACTAAATACGAATTGTTTAAAATACGTGCAGGAAACGGCAGAAATAAATCAAGCGAAGAAAGAATTTCAAGAAAACATACCAGAGATCGTCGACGAATCTCGTGGGAAGCAGGCTCCATCAAGAGCCATGGAATATCTGGGACTGGAGCAGACCGGGTAGCATCTCGGTAGACCACCGCCCGACCGCGGTCCACCCCATCCTCGGCATACCAATCCAAGTCCTCCCAGTCATCGTGATGAAGACTAAACCGAAGAACGCCCTGGGCGTCGGTGAAAGTAACCTCCTCCTGGTCACCCTCCAATCTATCAGGCTGTGGAGGTTCCATCTGTATATATATGAGTGAAATAAGTAAGAAAGTCGGAAAAATCGAAAAAACAGCAGGGTTTCCGCGCGTAAGAAGAGAAGCTAGAGAGAGAAAGAGAAGCTAGAGAGAGAAAGGGAAAAGGAAGAATGAGCTGGGATGAGCTTAGCAAAGAGGATTATATAGCAAGAGCAATATGTCGCGCGACATATGGCCTCTTTGTCGCGCGACAAAGGACCCTCTCCCCGAGGTGTCGCGCGACATTTTCCCCCCTCCCCTGATTTTTTGACATTTGTCTTATTTTATCTCCTGCAGGGATGTTTCGGAGGAACAGTTTTCGAAAACCTTTCTGAAAACCACACCCCAATGATGAAAAATGAAGGAAAGATTTCCAAATAATCTCTCCGGAAAATGCGAACAAAGTAGTCTCTGAACTCCCAAGAAGGAACAAGATTATCAATGAGAGAAAGCATGATATCAGAATAAGACGGGAATAGAAAAAATTGAAAGAGTAGAAAAGAGAAAGAACCCACATGAGCGCCCGAAAGCGAGTGAGAGAAACAGAAACAAAAGTGACAGGGAGAGCCACACCAAAAGTGACAGCTAGGCCAAAACCGGCTCAGGGCTTCGTTTTGGGTGAGTAAGGCTCCTGATCACGACAAAGGGATAAAAAGATTCTTGGTCAAAAAACAGAAAAGGCCAAGAAAAAACTTTCCCAAAAGAGGGAGAAATAAGGACATCGAAAAACAGAAAACGATGTGGGCCCACCAAAAATTGAGAATCAGAAAGAGACAAGAGATCAGAGATTGACCTTTCATACAAATTTTCTTTTCAGCACGATACGGAAGAGATGGTTTGGAAAAAACCTCGAATCATCACTCAGTGAAGAGCAAGAAAAATTCGAAAACTGCTTTCCGAGAGAAGTATTTTCAGTCAAGAGAAAAATGAGGGTAAAACTTCAGAATGGTATGGGAAAACAAACATCCTGGTAAAAATTAGACTTCAAGGAGCTCTTTCCACCCTCATCAGAAATTTCCCTCTCTCACTCTAGCAATCGAAGAGAGAGATAGTCAAAAATCCACAAGCCCTCTCCGGAGGCAATCCATTCACCTAAGCCCTTTCTATAGGGAAACCGGTCAACAAATCCTTTCTACAGGCACAAGCCCTCTCCGGAGGCAATCCATTCACATAAACCCTTTCTACAGGCAAACCGGTCATCAAGTCCTTTCCACAGGCACAAGCCCTCTCCGGAGGCAATCCATTCACACAAGTCCTTTCTACAGGCACAAGCCCTCTCCGGAGGCAAACCATTCACATAAGCCCTTTCTACAGGAAAACCGGTCATCAAGTCCTTTCCACAAGCACAAGCCCTCTCCGGAGGCAATCCATTCACCTAAGCCCTTTCTACAGGCAAAACATCACCCACAAGTGCTTTCTACAGGCACAAGCCCTCTCCGGAGGCAAACCATTCACATAAGCCCTTTCTACAGGCAAACCGGTCATCAAGTCCTTTCCACAGGCACAAGCCCTCTCCGGAGGCAATCCATTCACATAAGCCCTTTCTACAGGCAAAACATCACCCACAATTCCTTTCTACAGGCACAAGCCCTCTCCGGAGGCAAACCATTCACATAAGCCCTTTCTATAGGCAAACCGGTCATCAAGTCCTTTCCACAGGCACAAGCCCTCTCCGGAGGCAATCCATACACATAAGCCCTTTCTACAAGCAAAACATCATCCACAAGTCCTTTCTACAGGCACAAGCCCTCTCCGGAGGCAAACCATTCACATAAGCCTTTTCTACAGGCAAAACATCATCCACAAGTCCTTTCTACAGGCATAAGCCCTCTCCGGAGGCAAACCATTCACATAAGCCCTTTCTACAGGCAAACCGGTCATCAAGTCCTTTCCACAGGCACAAGCCCTCTCCGGAGGCAATCCATTCACATAAGCTCTTTTTACAGGCAAAACATCATCCACAAGTCCTTTCTACAGGCACAAGCCCTCTCCGGAGGCAATCCATTCACATAAGCCCTTTCTACAGGCAAACCAGTCATCAAGTCCTTTCCACAGGCACAAGCCCTCTCCGGAGGCAATCCATTCACATAAGCCCTTTTCTACAGGCAAAACATCACCCACAAGTCCTTTCTACAGGCACAAGCCCTCTCCGGAGGCAAACCATTCACATAAGCCCTTTCTACAGGCAAACTGGTCACCAAGTCCTTTCCACAGGCACAAAGCCCTCTCCGAAGGCAATTTGTTTTCTTTTTCTTTTTTCTTTCGTTTACAGATCAAAAGCCCTCACGAAGAGGCACAGTGGAGCAATGGTAGTCCTCCCACCTGAGGCGCAATGGTAGTCCTCCCATCTGAGGCTAGTTTAGCAATGGTAGTCCTCCCACCTGAGGCGAGTGGAACAAATGAAAGCCCTCAAAAGAGGCAGTAAGGTAATAAAAGCTCTCCCCGGAGGCATCTACGAACGCTCTTTTTTATACATACACTTCTTTAGAGTTCTTGCAGGAGCCATCGATCACGGTCTCTTCCAGTCACCTCAATTCCTTGCAAGCAAGGAGCTTGAATCCAGAGGGTTTG